>JARYZH020001319.1:0-32383 GCA_030021035.2 Notholithocarpus densiflorus
ATCCAAATTTAGGGGACTACACGTACCATCACCAAAACCAAAACAAGCAATTAAGTTGTCTCCGTCGAAAGGGGCTAAAGTATTTCCAATGATAGAGATGGCCTTCTCATATGGATTAGGTGCATCTCCAATGCTATGCAGGTTCCGGTTATTGAATGACACCTTGCCTTCAATAACAAAACTGATGCATTGGCTTCCCGGCGATACAAATCCAATACAAACCATTTTCAAAAATATATGATATCACATTATTGTTAAACCAATAAACGCTTGTCAGAGAAGTAATGACCTTCACAGAATGCCTTCTTCACCGACACTATCTAATGTCAAGTCTTATAATGCATTATCCTTAAAATTGAGAAAAACACTATTCGAGAAGATAATAAGGAACATAGTAATTGTTTTTGGTACAAGTCAGATTACATCCCAGGGTTTTGTAGGTGCAGTTATAAACAGGGGATCCCAATTTTTGCTCCATCAATAACTCATACAATAATGAACGGAATATAAACAAAAAGAGATTATTATATTTACTCCACAAACCTGTCCATTCATTGCTTTTAGTGAAATCAATTCCAATGAGGAGTTTGGATGCTTTTAGACCTTTTTTACTCAATGCTGCACTGACCTGTTTAAAAAGAGAGCCCATTCAAAACTTCAAAAATTCAAATTCATGAAAGAAAGAAAAAAATGAATCAGATGATTTTGTAATGTTATTCTGCAGCATACGCATTTTTGCCATAAATTGCCACAGTTTCGGACTATAAAAAGTCCAAAATGAAATGATTTGATGAATGAGAAATATACAAACTGCCATCATTGGTTACTGAAATTTTAGCACTCTGCTATAAGCCATAGTTTTGAGCATATTTGGGTAATAACTGGACTGTTTCCTATGTGTGCTGATCTATAAGAATCAACAAAAGCAAGAACTCCATGCCACTGTGATACAGTTAACCGTCTGTAAGATGGTTAATGTCAATCAAGACCTTGTATTACATGTGTTATGACAGGTTTGGTATGCGAAATATAAGAGATGACTTCACTCAAGATCATAATCTGCATCTTAAAACCACACTAATGAGTGGACATTGTGAAAAAATTATCCTCAAGCTTACTAAAGTAAGGTCTCCCTCTCAATCAGGTTATAGCATTGGGTTTCAATTTATAAAATAACAATTTTCCATGACATCAAAAAAGCCACATCATTGCTCCGTTAGACATACACAAGAAAACTAATAGAAGTGAACCGGAGGACTAAACATGTGAAAACATCATTTTTTTTTTTTCTCAACCAAAAAAAAAACTGATTTTGGAGAGTGTATATATGTAAGAACAAAAGATAAAACAAATTTCTAACCAAATGATCTGTTCGAATATATATATATATATATATATATATATATATATATATATTTAAACAATTATTTCGGCACCGATTCGAGGACCGTTTAGGCCCGAACCCAAAACTATAAAAAAAAATTCGGCCATGGCCGCACGGCGCATCCGTGCGTATCGGCCGCTGCTGCGCCGCCCAATGCTTCCTAGCATAATTGTCAACATAGAATCCTTATTACAGCACTTAAAATGAAAAGAGACAAAAAAGAGGGAAGCAAAATAACCTCCTCAAGGGAAGAGTAGCTATGCGCCATTCCTCTTACTATGCTGGTGTTTCCGGTGGTCTTAGTATGAGTTCTGAAATATCAACATTCATGTACATATATATTAACAACTTACTTCAATTACACTTGCTAACAAATTGCCAAAAAAAGATCTTGTAGCTAGCTAGCTATCCCTTTTATCTTAATGATACATATAGTACATACAGATAAAAGGTAAATGAGGGTGAGTGAATATTATTACCTGTCAACTTCATCATCTTGTAACTCATGAATGCCTATGCTCACGAAATTTTGATCCCAATTCGTGTGGAATCCAGAATCCTTCTTGTTTTTAGATGCCTTTAATCCCATCGTCCAAACAGAGCAGATCAGATTATAGGGGGAATAGAAGTAGAGAAAAGATATAATCTGATCTGCTCTGTTTGTACGGCATTCTTTCATTTTATGTTCGAACTACATTTATTACGTTTACTAGTCTCTCTCTGCATTACATTTTATGTTTGAAAAATATGAGTTCTACGTAATGCAGAGAGTGTCACCATCATTGCGTTAAGCAGGCAAGCAACGGTCAAGAAAATAATAACAAAAAACAAAAATGTGTTCCACTTAACCAAACGATGTCGTTATGCATAAGAGTCACTAACTCAGGAGATCTTTCCTTTTTAAAACAGAAACGGTGTCGTTCCTCATTAAACTCTGGTGCAACGTGAAAGGGACTCGAATCTTAGTATTTTCTCTTTCAATATTAGAAATTCGTTTTCCGGCCATCTTATACTCAATACCAACACTATCTTGCACAACAGAATCATTCAAAATTATATTAGAATTGTTTGTAAAGTAGTGCTAGTATGGGATACCAAGTTAGAATCATGGGATCATAATCGTACAGAGTCACAATATTACATAGAATTTACACCATATAATTCAATTTGAAATTTTGTTATTAGTCCTTTAATCCTAGTTCAAAATGAATGGAATTTGTTAACAGGTTTGACAGATGTTAAAAGGGCAGCTGCGACTATGAGATACAAATTTTTAACTAACTCATTGAAAAAATTAAAATATATCATTTGTTAGGAGTATTTTGGTCATTTTAATATTTTTAGTTAATTTGGTCATTTTACTAGTTGATTTAGTTGTTTCAGAAACCAGTCACCCCTTCACCTGAAACTACCTCTCGTCTTGTAGTCTTAGATATCCACACAGCCTCTAGTAGTTCTAGCAGAACCTCCTCAGATGGTGAAAAGGAGATAGAACATCTATATATATATATATAAATATACATATATATATATAACCGAATCCTCTGAAACTCTCACAATTTTCCACGTCACTACTATTTTTTTTTTTTTTAGATTCTTTTTATTTTAGGTTTTATATCTTATATATGTATTATTTCTCTTCAACGTGTAATTATCCTTTACTCAAAAAAAAAAAAAGTGTAATTATCCTATCAAGTGTTACAATTGTTTAGTTTAAGTAAAACTCTATTAGATATATGTTTTAAGAGCTAAGCTTCCACAATTTTCCATATCATCACTATTTTCTTTTTCTTTTTATTTTAGATTTTTTTTTTTATTTTAGGTTTTATATCTTATATATTTATTATTTCTCTTCAACGTGTAATTATCTTATATTAAATATATGTTTTAAGAGCTTAATTGAAAATTTTCAATCAATGCCAAACATTCTAATTAACCCAATAAAACGGCATGAGATAAGATTATCTCAAAGCAAAATACACTGATAGCCCCGTAGGGTATTTACTTAATGAAGTTCGGAATGCAAATCAAAGACGGTGTAATCCGCAAGAGACGTAAAACTTTTACATTCCATTAATTATTTGCTATTCTTATTGGTTCGTGCTGTGATAAATCAAATTTTCCACCATGCTCAACAACCTCATACGCGTTGACAAGTAATGGTCGGTCATTCTCATTCACTATTTGAAGTATTTAACAGATAGTATGCTTTTAAGAGAAGCAATGACAGATCCGCTTTTGGAACGCTACAAGGTCATTCACTAATTCTTGTTGTAACTTTGTAGCTTTAACCTATGCGACTTTTTGTCAAAGTAAGATGCAAACTGATTGGTCTGCTTGCTAAGCATCGCTTCCCGCCTACCTTCGTCCCCTCACGGTCAAAGACACACAATTAACTTCTTTTTTCATCTAATAATTTGTTATATCTCATTAAAATGAGTGCATTTTTCAGATTCTTTCTGAACTAATTATATAAAAAAGGCTGCACAGTTTGATTTTTTTTTTTTTTTTTCATGTTAAACTATAAAATTTTAGATGTACGGATAGTTACTAAATGGTTTAAATAGTTATAATTTAATCATTTTATAAATTTAACAAAAACTGACATAAATTGAGAGAGTTCGGTTACATCCAAAGAAGAGCGAAAAGATGAATTTTGGGCTATAAGTACCAAGACAATGTCCTCAGTTAAATTTGGACAAAACTAAGCTTAATAGTCCTACAAATGGTCCATAAATAATCCAATTGCAAAATGTTTTCTTGTGACAAACAATTAAGACATGCCGTGAATTACTTCAGATTAAGAAGTGGGGCAAGAAGTGCTTTGAAACCTTGTCTTCCACTAGAAATTGGGATGTTTTAATATGGTTTTGGAAGTAAATTATTCAGTGGCAGCTAACCACATTTGTTTAAGCTTAAGGTACAATTACATGAATTGTAGTTTAGGGTTGCTTTTTCGGTCAAGTTTGTTGAAAGAATTGATACCATTATAAGATAAAGAGGAACATGAAATATAAGATATCATAGTTAACAACTTAACATTACAAATGGATACGGCCATACATCAGGGTATGAAACAGAAACTTTACAGATAGGATCTAGGGTCCCAAATCCAAATCCAAATCCAAACAAGCTCTGACATGGATAATTATTCAATACTCGTGAAATAATGCTCTCTCCTCTCACATAATAATAGATTTTACTACTTAACATACAATGAAATTATGTCAAAAGACGGAACAATATTTCCAGAATATTGAATAATTTTTCTTGATAGAACACCTAGATATGTGCAGTCTAATGTACATTTGATTTTTGTTTGGATGGGAGAGATGATTTCTAATCGGTTGACGGCATATTAGACAGTTAGACAATCTTTCTCGATCCAAACATACTTTATTAGTTCTCCATCACCCAGTGAACACCCTGAGACGGTTTCTGATCGGTTGACGACATATTGGACAGTTACTCAATCTAGCTCCACCGTCCTGACAAGTCTGCAATGAAATAATTTACTCGAAATAATTACAATGCCACCTAAACGACGGAGAGGACACAAGCAAAATATGAAAATATCAATGAGTTTAGCTCACCAAGTGCCCACAGCCAAAGGCCAAGTCCTTTGCATTCGTTAAGCAAATAGGGCAAACCTGTATGCAAATTGGGTAGAAAATAAATAAGTGTTCCCAAACTGATAAAATCCAGTAAGCAAAGCAATACTCGTGCAGACCAGAAACAAGATTCAACAAGTTAACATGACCCTGTAAGACGAGATATCTCCTAAGCCCGCTTTATGGACCAGAAAAATAATTTACACTATAAGACACCTTGCATTAAGGTAATAGATTATCGTGTGCCAAATAACGACACATTTGTTACTATACACCAACACAACATGCCACCTAATATAAATTTTTCTTTTCTTTTTTTTTTTTTGGTCATGAGACTTATTGTAGACCATCATACCATTTGTCACATAGAAATTGTACGGAATTAGTGACTCCAAATGTTTGAAAAGTGAGCAGGATTTGACTGGGCAGCAAACCAAGCATTTTGTTCAGTCTTATTTCTAATCATTTCATAATTTTTTGGCCACCTAGTCTGGCATGTTCATTGCGATGATATATAAACAGGCAATATGCTCGTGTTTAATGCAAAACACACTATAATTATACCGCCTGGTTTCGTTCATCTGCCTCCGTTGATGGAAGGCTGCTTGGCTGAGGAGTTGGCATTTGAGGACGCCTGTACGGAACTGGAGGAGGGCGTGGAACAATTTTCTTTGCTCTTCCTGTCGCACGTCTTTTGTCCAATAGAGAAAATGCAGATTAGAAAGCATTCACAAGCTAGTTTAAGTTCAATCACATCACATTTATGTTTCATCTACAATTGGTACTATAAGCTAGGATGCACGGATACCCAATTTCTGCTCAAGTACTTGTTTCTGATACATATCATAATAGATACTTCTAAGATACGTACCCAGTTTTTCTTTTTTTTTAAAGAAAAAGTACCAACACGCTCATGATACTGCTTGCATACTGTTGTAACTTGTAACCCAACCCCCTTGATAGTGAGAGATAACTCAAACTTGTAAGAATTTTTATTTATATTTTTTTATATATTCATTTCAATATTGGACAATTATCTAGTTTTTTTTTTTTTTTTTTTGATAAAATTATCTAGTCGTCTTTTATTTAATTTTTTAGAGCTTGGTCTGTATTTTAAACATCATTTAATGGCTATTGATTTATTTATTATCCATTATTGTTTTTAAATTAATATATGCTTAATAATTTAGAAAAAATAAATGCTTAACAATATATTTAAAATATATATAAATAAAATATATTTAACAAGTAAATAATACACGTATACCCATTATATGGTATCCAATTTTTTCAAGAATTGCCATATCCCATATCATACCCATACCCGTACTTGCGCATCTTAGATTATATCTTAAATCCTCGTTTAAATTATTGGCAAAACTTAAGTATAGTTACTTTAATGTCGCTATTTAAGTTTTTCAATTAAATTCTTCCACATACATGCATTGGTCAATGCAATACAAACAGTATTATCTCTTTTCCAAAAATAATTAAATTCATCTATATGACTTATTGGCTAATGCGAATGTAGAATATAAAGGGGAACTTAAATACTTTTAAGTTTTATTCATAAATTATTGGTTGTCCAATTACCTCCATTGTGCAGCAAAGCTCTAATTTCAGATAAGTACCATCAAGTTTTCACCAAATACTAGAAAACTATAAAATGAAAAAGATGGATACGCAATCCTACCCAAGTATACCAAGTTCCTCTGCTGCTTGGTACTGGATGGGGATCTCCATTAGGGCAGCTAGAGCAAAAGCTGTTTCTTTCTCTGAGGGTGTTACATTTTTAGACATAATTGCAGTGAAGTTAACAAACTACAAACAAAGAAGACATATATTAAAAGTCAATGCATGTTGAATTATATTCAACTTATATGGCATTCAAAGCTAATCGTGTGCTAGTACTGCGATACCTGGAAATTATCAAATTCACGTGCAGGGATCTTGTCATCAAAGTTCCTCATGTCTTCCCAAGGTCCATCACCAACTCCAACAAGAACAATTGAGAGTGGATATGAACTGGAAGTTAAAATTTAAAGGTAAATTTGTTTAATTCAACACTACTGCTTTTACTTTAGCAATTTTCTTTAATGTCTGTTTGTTGACACCTTGATGTCCGTGGCTCCACCATATTCACTTATTTCTCAGTCCTTGTAAATTATTGTACAACATTTACTGAAAATAAAGGAGACAGAATCTATACATAGCAAAGTTTTTAATCTTAATCTTATAGGACTTGCATTGAGAGTGATGACAAACATGTTTTGGAAACAGTTGATAACAGTAATAGCCCACAAGGCAGAAACATGGTGGTTCTAAAAGGCAAAAAAAAAAAATCCTCTTTTCTTCTTTCTTGTCAGTAAAAAAATTTATCAGTCACTGAGGCACATAAACTATTGAACAGACCTTGCCCATCATAACCTACTAACTAAAATGACCAACACTAAACTGCTGCACATGTACCTTACTTGTCATACATTCTTCAGAATAGCCAATTGTCAAACAGAAAAATTAAGTATTACAACAGATTCATACCATATCTAATGGTACCACTATCAGTGTGTTCATTTTTTTTTCCCTTATGGATTTGAATTCATCATCCAGTAATTTTTTTCATTGACTCCAATCTCCAGTATTTTTTTCTTATTATTGAACAGAAGAAGGCCTACTCTAGCTTTTTAAAGAATGACACAGAAAATGGATAGCAAAATAGCTCATAATGTAATTATTGAAAATTAAAGATAAATTATAAGATCAAAAGGCGCGGGTGGGTGGGGGGTGATATAACAGAAGCCTAAAAGGAGAAATTTAAATCATCAATCTGCAAGGTCACCTCGCATTGACAATTGATTTGATTGTTTGTTCTTCTTGTGGACTTTGTTCTTTCTCACTTGTATTGACGCTTCTTGTAACCTTCACAATAGAAGACATTGCTTGAAATAAGAAAGATTGTGTGCATGCAACACTGTCAGTTCAAGAGATTTTGAAAGATGACTTTGAATTTAACCTGGCCATCAGCAATGAGAACCAGTACATGGTACTGGCCACCACTTTTCTCTACAATGTCAATTGCAGCCTCAACTACCGGAGCATAAGAAGTTGGCCCTTAAACACAATTACACAAATCAATGAAGCCACAACTTTTGAGAAAAAGCAAAATATTATAGAATGATGTGAAACAAGAAAAGTCCATGGTTTTGGTAGTGGAAAGCAATTGCCAATAAGTGAAAATACCAGATTTCAACTAAAGGGAATAAAAAACCAACCTGCAAGTCGCAAGTTAGGAACTATTTTTTTGTAGCAGGACAAAACTTCTTCAAAACCATGGCAAGGTGTATGATCATTGTGAAAACTAAACACTTCCTGATCATGAGTTGTCGCTATAACAGAAAATAAATCCAGTGATTATATGGAAAAATGAGAGAAACTTGCCAGATATTCAACTTTAGGGGACTAGACATACCGTCACCAAAACCAAAACAAGGAATTAAGTTGTCTTCATCGAAAGGGGATAAAGTCTTCCCAATGATAGAGATGGCCTTCTCATATGGATTAGGTGCATCTCCAATGGCATGCAGGCTTCGGTTGTTGAATGAGATTTTGCCTTCAATAACAAAAACGATGCATTGGCTTCCCAGATACACAAACCAAATGCAAACCATTTTGACAAATAAATGATACCACAGACAAAACTGATGCATTGCTCCACTTTAGATTCTTGACTATGTGATCATTGCATTATACCCAGACTGGACAGGCAGTGGCATCGTAAGTAGAAAACGCATGTTAATAAAGTACAGGGAGGAGGGACAAACAACCGATTACATGTTACAGAGGACCTGCTAGAGATGCAGTGACCTTCACTAAAATACCTTCTACACCAAAACTATCTAGCGTCAAGTCTAATAATGCATATCCCTTAAGGTTGAGAAAAATCTATTCAAGAAGATAATAAGGAACATAATCATTTTTTTTTCTAATTAAGTCAGATTAAACCCCCAGAGTCTTGTAAAGACAAATATTAACCAGGGGACCTCAATTTCTGCTCCATGAATAACTCATACGATAATGAATGAAACTGTTGAGTACCTGTCCATTCATTGCTTTTAGTGAAATTAATTCCAACGATAAGATTGGATGATTCTAGACCTGCCGTTCTCAATGCTTCAGTAACCTATTAGAAAAGACAGCCGATTCAAAAATTCATCTTCATGTTAAAGGTTCTACATACATTCAGTATCAGATGATTTTGCAATGTTATTCTGTGGCATGCATATTGTTGCCAATAATTTCTAAACTATCAGATTATAAAAATTCAAAAAAATCTAATGATTTAGGAGCTGTTTGAGATCTGTTTATTTCGTTGAAATTGAAAACTTTTTACTGAAAATGCTGTAGATAAAGGTAAAAGTTAGTTGAAATAATACAATGAGACCTAAGAATAGTACCAAAAAGTGCAATGGGAACATGAATAGTAGCAAAAATAAGCTGAATAGTAAAATAAGTTAGCAAAAATAATTTTTGCCAAACACATAATGAATGGGAAATATACAAACTGTCATCCATGGTTACTAAAAGTTAGCACTCTGTTACTAGCCATAGTTGGGCAGGAACTAGAGTATGACCGCTGATCCATAAAGATCAACAAAGACAAGAACTCCAGAACACTGTATTACAGTTAACCTTCTGTAAGATGTTCCTTAAATGTAAAATTAAGGCCTTGTGTTACATGTGGTTTGACAGGTTTTTGTATAAGAAATATAGGAAATGACTTTGCTTAAGATTATAATCTGCATGTCAAAACTACATTACAACCAACTAATGAGTGGACAAGGAAAAAAATTTCCTCAATACTTATTAAGCCAAAATGTCGAATGCAATCCAACAATCCTATAGATGATGTAAGAAAAAATCTACTAATTTTTGTAATTCATTAATTTTGGTATTTTTTTATGTAATTTTCGTTATTTTAGGTTCAGGGTTATTATTTCCTTGTTTTTAGATGCTTTTAATGCTTATTAGGTCAAATTAGGTTCTTATTATGTTTAGGTATTAATTAGGATTTATTTTAGGTTATATTTTCTTGCTTGTTAACTTTTACAAAGCCTTTAAATTGGCCTCCAAATCTATAAACATGTTTTTTAACAATTATTCAATTAATAAAAATTCAGACTTTGTTTTCTCTATTTTCTGGTGGATTCTAGACTCTCTCCTTGTGGACTCAAGAAATGTCACTTCCGCACCCCACATCAATTGGTATCAGAGCCTGGTCCTTACCCTGGTCTGATGGCTACTAAACATGACAGCAGCAATTCTAGTAACTGAAATGTTTAAGCATAAGTTCTTAGAAAGGAATTCATTCAACTTCAACAAGATGCCCAACAATTATTATGCAAACTACAGCCAGCAGTCGCTACCCCTCTCGCTAGGAAATAATCCCATGGCAACTCCAATCGATATACTCAAAAACACACTCCTAAATACAAGAATATTTCATTCTTTGATGGGATGATGAGCAAGTTGGAATTTATTGATTGGCTTCTTAATTTGGAAGAGTGTTTGAATTTTTGGAAGATTTGTGATGAAAAAAGAGTACAGCTTGCATTTAATATATTGAACGATGAAGTAGAGGAGTTGTGGTAAGACATTCAAATCGATAGAAAGCGTCGAGGTAAGCATCCATTTCACTTTTGGAAAAGAATGAAAAAGATGTTAGTTGATTTATGGTTTCCGCAAGATTATTATAATATACTAGATTATACAAGTGTTAATTATAGATCTATATATTCATATGAAAAGGAATATGTTCAAAACATGAAAGGTCAACCGCAAAACCAATATTATCACATCCAAATTCATGTGTCAAGTAAAGAAAGAGGTTTGAGGGTTGCCAAGATGCAACCAATTTCTAAAGAAAATTTTAAAGTGAATGAAAAAGTTCAAGACTTGCAACAATTTGCTAAATTGAAGCTTGAAGATATAACTTTTCAAAAGTTCGATGAAGACGTCAAAGAAAAGAAGATTGAATTGATTGTGAATAATGGTGAAAATCAAAAGATGGTAATTATTAAGAATATTGTAGGATCATAAAATTGTAGGATTTTAAGATCTAACCATGATCAGCAGAGTAAAAGCATAGTCCCTTCATATTTGACTAAAAGGATGCTCCCATCATCTCTGAAGGAATGTCCTATGCCATTTTTCATTCTGTCCCAAAATCTTTCTAAAAGTTAATGCCTGAACATATAGCTCCTTTTTTGTTATCCCTCATTTTGAGTTAAAGCAAAGAATCGCATTGTAGAGTAATTAGAGTTGAAAATATATATTTCCTTAAGTTGGGATCTAGACTTACTTCTCAAACATGTCGCGGAAGCCTAAAGAAAGCACACACGATGCTCTCTTGATGGAACAGAAACTAAACTGTTAGTTCCTGGTAGTAAACCTCGAATCCACGAGGGGTTTCCCTGAATCCACAAAGAGAATAAAACTAGAATCCGCCAGAAGAAAATTTGACAAAACGTCTGTGTTTATTGATAATAGTCTCCTCTGCCTTTGACGGCTACAAAACATATAAATACTAAGGAAAACGTCTAAAACCCTAATTCGCATTAATTACGCAATTGTGACAAAAATACCGAATTTTACCAAAAATGGCAAAATTGAGTTAAATGCATAATCATAAACTACTGACCTTAAGGGTCGTCCCAAAACAGACGAGACCTTATTCTGACTTTTAAACTAAAAGTTATTAAGGAAAAACAAATATTACTATAAATAGCAAAAACACTGTTATCGGGGCCTTAATGAAGGAATTCGCCTAAATTTTGGCGACGTTTCCCTTCAACCTGCCAAATTTCATGCAATTCCGACACTGTTACCCCGATGGCCCCTACTGGCACCCCCCTTTGATCTTGCGTTGTGACTTCCTGCGCCCCTGCTGCTCTAGGAAGGCATGTGCTGTCTGTTCTACATCACATGTTGCAGCTATACATATTCATAGCTGCATTTTGCCTTTCCATTTTCTTTTTTCAGTATCATCACCTTCTTTCACAACAATGGATAATTCTCAATTCTGAATTTGCATTATGGAAGCAAGCCATGTTGTTTCTAAAAGTCTCAAGTAACAATTGCAATTACCTTAAAACTCTTGCTAAGATTCTCTTAGCTCATCTATGTTGAATGTTTGACCATGAAAGTGTCAGTGGGAATCAATCTTGAAGTTAGGGCTAAAAACTAGTTGAATTTATTTTTATACCTCAGCAATATGAAAAATCTATCCATTAGATATCAGTAATATTTATTGTGTATGGTCATCTATGTCCTACTTTTTGAAATCACTAAATATCATAATTTCATTATATTTTCAACCTTGTTTTCAAATATATTACTACTGAACAAGGCTTAAGTTTTGTCTCTTTAGGAACGGATCTTATACCTTACCAATATGTCTTCTCACCCAAAACTGAACTTTGCCTCTGCAGCTTGTTTAAAACTGAACTTTGTGACTCTCAGGTGCAACTGACAGACAATTTTACCAACAAGAAAGGAATGACCGGTCATTGTTATAGGATTGCATATCGATCAATGGAACGTTCATTCACGGATGAGGAAATTAATGAGTTACAGGTATTTCATATGATAAGATTTTGCTGACGTTTCATTTTGTTGAGTATGTTTTTGGTGAAGATGATTAATCATTTCAAATTTGTTTCTTAAATTGTGGTATGCAGTGGAATGTAAGAGAGCAAGTGCAGAGCAAGCTGAATGTTGTTCTACGATGAGGGTTTCTAGTGCAGTCTGCTACTTATATCATGTAAAGTTCTCCGCACTATATTGCTAATTTACAGTTTTTATTTTGTTTGCTGTGTTTTTAAGTTATTTTATTTGATACACAGTTCAAAGCTAGTGAACACAGGAAAAAGTGTCCCAAAGATTGAAGGAGACAGATAGATTCCTGAATGATAAGGTGATCAACAGTTGTGTCCTGTAGTATTTTTTATCTTTACGGTTCTATATGCTCTTTGATGAGTTTGATAGCAATCACAAATTCCAAGAAAAAACACTTGTCCAAATTTTTGTATGACCTATATAAATTTCAATTCAATGTTAAGAGCATCCACATCAGTGGATGTAAAACTTTGCAAAATACAAAAAGCAACAAATTTTACACATTTTGCCCATAAAATCTTCCACATCTAAAGTTGTCTAAATATGCAAAGTTGCTATAGTTACAAATTTGTGTTAATGAACCATCACAATAGTATTTATATCCAAACTTTTAACTGGATATGGGGTTTACTAATCCATAGTTCTGATCAGATTGATTTTAGGCTTGATATTGTAAGTTATGGGTTTCTGACTTTGGTTATATAACTGGATCTAATTACATTATTTTATTTAATATATTTGAATCCATACATTCTAGTTATTAGCTACTATGAAAATTTCACTGTGATATTCTACCTTGGACAAGAGATACTGTAAGAAATCTATATCTATATATATCTAAAAGCTGAAGCGTAACATTTATTGTTGTTACGCTCCCGTTAAGCCACATCATCTACCAATTCCCCATTTCTCTCCACTACTTCCAACCATAACTTCCCTTTAAACTTTTCTTCTTTCTACTACTCTCAACATTAATGTCACTTTTCATCTATCTCTTCCTCTTCCTTTTATTTGACTATTCTTATCCCAGTATATTACTGTAAATATGACATTTTCTCTCTCATTCTATACATATTTTCTCACATGAAAAATGTGATTATTTTCACTCTCTCTCTCTCTCTCTCAAGTTTTATTTTGGTGTGAATTTTTTATTTTTTGTATCTCTACTTTAGATTGATGTATTTATGATTTCTTTAGAATTTTATTTTGGGTTGCAATTTGGTTTTGTGTTATTAACTTATTATCTTTTTTCTTTTTCTTTTCTATGATTGTTAAATGTTATTCTATTACATATAAATATAGTTTACAAGAATATAATATTATTTTATTATATATTATGGCTTGGATAATTTGGTGTTTGACCTATGACTATATTATTTATTTTGATACTTCTTTTTCTCATTTTATTTTCTATTTCTCTCTCGAAAAAGATGATTACTCTCTCTCTCTCTCTCTCTCTCTCTCTCTCTCTCTCTCTATATATATATATATATTATTTATTCTTTTTTTATGAATCATTGTATTTTTGTATATAATACTATTTTGGGTTAATATGATTTGGTAGTGTGTTTGATTTTTTAAGCTGTTCGTCACAAGTCTTCTCTCTCCCTCTTTTAGCTTTTTTTTTTTTTTTTTGACATAATACTTAGTTATCTTGGAAGTGAGATTTTTAATTTATATCAAAATACAATGTTGGCTATGTATTTGAATGTTTCTATCAATTATTAAAATTAACTGCCCAAGATGAATATGTATAGACAATATTTTAATTTTAACTTTTCATTGATTTATTATTTAGTTATAACATCAAAATTAAAGTAAATGAATATGTAAAGTTAAAACTACCTAAGATGAATTTGTAAAGCCAATATATTTATATATTTAATATTTTCAAAAAATTAAAAGTAAAAAATAAATAATAAAAAAAATAATGATGTGGCCAATGATGTGACGGATGAGAAGACTCAACAGGAGCGTAATAACAAAAATGTGATATAAAGATCCAGTTAAAGGCAATTAAATCTTAATAAATAAAAGTATATGTAGTCAAAAAAATAATTTTAATCATGTTCTCTTTATGTTTTTATACAGATTATTTTCTTTCATTTCGATAGGTGAAGTGTTCAATTTTAGATATAAAGTCTACTTTTTCCTACATATTATTTTAAATATTAAATTTATAATATGGTATAATCTCTTAGGAATGTCTAAAAAATATAAAATTCTAATCTCATGTATCTATATTAGTAAACAAAATTCAATCAATAGTTCAAAACTATGTACTCCTACAATAAGAAAAATTATAAATATAATAATCTCTTTTTAAGAGAATGAAAATTTTGAATAATATATTTGAAACTCAAACATTTTAGTTGTACAGGAAAAACAAATTAGGAAAATATAACACAAGATAACATAATTTATCAAAATATAGACCGCCTAAAAATGAATAATATCAATCAAATAAATCCAAATAATAAAATGATGATATATTTTTTGAGATAGATAAATGAAAAATAATTTTAGAAATTGTTTAAGTTTTTGGGAGAACAAATTATTTTCCACAAAATTTATAGAACAAATTATATATTATACTATAACTAAAATAAAATTATCTATTCTCATGCATTGCGTGGGTCTGCGACTAGTTGATTTAATAATTGGTGTTGACAATAATAATAGATGGAAAAAAAATTTATTTCATAGAAATTGTGTCGAGTGAATTTAAAGAACTAATTAAATCATAAGCAACATAAAAAATAAAATCCTAGTAACACCACCAAAAAAAAGAAAAAGAAAAAGGGACAACCAAATGTACCTTTTTTTAAGGAGAGAACCAAAAGTATTTGAATCACAATTCCATGGAAATTTTCATCTTCTACATGATTACATTAACAAGACGACTTTTATCCCAAAAATTCTCCATATTTAGTTATAAGTTAGAACTTGATATTCATCATTTAGAAAGCCATCACTTGAAATTCTTTCTCGGATTCTTTGAATGTCATCTTAAGTTTGTTGGGAATTTAGGAGAAATCAATAGAAAACAAAAAATTGAAGTAGACTTAGAGGAATAAAATAGCTATTTTCCTTTAAATGATATTTGCCGCCACTCAATTGAGTTTGTTAATGGATTCAAGGCAAATTGCTTTCATGATAAAATTAAGCATGGATTCTATATATAAGTAGCAATCTTGAGGGATTCTGTGAATTTTTCTCTAATGTTTTGCAAAATCTGTGAATAACTAAAAATAAACAACTTAATGGAGAAATTGTCTTTAAGACACCACTTATTGGTGATACAAATCGGCAAATATTGTTTTTTCTTAATTTATATGTCTTTCTACACACTCGCGTGGCCTAGAATTGAATCCCATGCTACCAAGCCAGTAGCCTAGTGCGCAATTTGCAGTCTAATGTTTGTTAATACCCATTTTTGCGACACTTTTTTTTTTACAAGCCCAACTTCCTTGTGAGCTCAATTCATGTATTATATTCTATTTTATTCTTTTAAGCATGGCCCAAGCCCATGCAACTATTGGGAGAAATTGAGGAAGTGTGGTTTGGAGGGTATGGGTCGGTTCCTTTTGGACCTTTTGCATGAGCCCAACACATACGTGCTACCAAGTGGACAAAGGACACTGGTAGCACCTTAGGCTCATGGAGTAGATCTTGTACCCGAAATTTTCACCCCAAAACAGCTTTTATGCTCTGGGTGATTATGGCCCAACTTTTCAGCTATACCATTTTTTGCCTAAAACACATAGCTGACCCTAAGTGGCTGGCCTTGTCTGCTACAACAACCAAATGCGATCTCCAAGGACCCGCCATGTCTAGGAAACATCAGCGCATGAATTTAGGCTACTTTATTTCCCAGATTATGCAAAAAGCAAGGCATCCCTCTTACCCAATTAAATCAAATCTGACCATAACTTCTTTGATTCTTACCTTAGGGTTCAAAGCCTCTTCTATTAACCAAAAACAGTCACTTAGAGCACCCTAAGTTCAATACAAAAGGCCTCAATCAGATTCAAAATCAACTAACCACGTTCTACCCACATACCTGAAACTTCAGAGCAAAAGCCCATTTAGCCAATCAATAATCTCACAATTCTGAAGCTTGGGGGTGGAAATATGGGTACAGGAGAACCTTCCCTCTTTTCCTCACAACCTCTCTCGATTTCCTCTTCTCAGTGACTATGGGTCGAAGTTTCAGACCTGTTGAACCACGTTCTCCCCATAGAGCTGAAACTTGAGAGCAAAAACCCACTAAGTCAGGAAACATTCTCACAATTCTGAACCTTAGAGGTGGAAATATGGGTACAGGGGAACCTTCCCTCTCTTCCTCACAACTTCTCTCAATTTCCTCTTCTCAATGACTGTGGGTCGAAGTTTCAGACCTGTTATGTTTTTATACTTTTTCTACACTTTTGTTATTAGCATTTTGATTCTCTTGTCAAAGCACCATTAGCCTTTTGTTCATTATACATTTGGAATTTTGGACTTGATTCTCCACAATATACACTTCTAAAGAACCCAAGGGGAGATTTGGGCTAATATCACATTTTTGGCCCTTATTGGAAAAATGTCCTTGACATTTTGGTGACTCTGCTAGGGAGTCAAGCAGCTGAAACGAGAGAAGTCATGTATCCAAAGATGTAAAACCAGCAAAAAGATGATGTTTCTCACACCAACTTGTTGTTCTAAGAGAAACTGCGTGATACTTTGCCGCGCAAGAAGAGCATGGTGAAGTTGAGTTGAAATAAGTTCTATCCTAAGACTCTCAAGCACTCTCTTTGCTAATTCATTTTTTTATACATATCGTTTAAACCATTTTAATCCTTTAAATTTTTAATCAAAATATTTTCCATAAGTCGTGTATGCTACTTTGCTTAGCCATGACTATTGTTTACTAATATAAATCACATTTGCACTTAGGGGGAAACGGAAACCTTTTCGGAGCACCCAACGACAAAGGAAATCCAAACTCAACTCCCTCTCACCGAAGCCATGACACGCTCATGCACACTAAGCTATGACGAGCTCACGCATCCAAAATCATGGTCGATCCGCGCACGCCAAGCCGTGGCATGTTCATATGTCTCAAGTCATGACAAACGCATGCATTCCAAGCCAGGCCAACGCTTTAATCATTCTTGAATTCAAGAATATGCTTGAAGAGGGAAGCGCCAATGTTGCCATCCTCAAGAAAATCTTTCTTGTCACTCAACTCTTGCAAGGAGAATTCCTAAGTAAGCCTAATGGTAGGAGGCTCGGCACACACCTTTGAAGAATGTTTTACTAGACCTCGCTCTAGATATTGATGTCAAATAGCTCAAAAGCTTGAAAATGCAAAAATGGTGAGTCGTAAGTCTGACCGTGAAGAGAAGGAAGGCTCCGTCCAATAATCAACAAAGCGAAGTTCTAAACTTCCATTTCAACCCAAGAACCCCTCACGCGCTGAGCATATGGGAGCTGTCATTGGTGATTGACTCGTTTTGGGGCCAATATAAATGCCGCTACGTGCATCCCTTCGCAACTGAATATTTTTTAGCGTCACCACTAAATTAAGTCTTCACCAAATAGCTAAAGGCTATAGCTAAATGGCCCACCGCAAGTCACTAGATATTTCATATACCAAACCATGAGGTATTGACGTTCCATATGCCAAGTCTTGAAGTCATACGAGCGATTAACAATCGCCAAAGCACGCTTAAGCTAAGCCTCTCAAGCATTATCTTTGCAAATTCATTTTTATATATATATATATTGTTTAAACCATTTCAATACTCTAGACTTGTAATCAAAATATTTTCTATAAGTCGTTTGTGCTAAAGCTTAGCCATGACTATCGTTTACTAATAGAAATCATAATTACTCTAGGGGACAAGATGGAAACCTTCTCGGACCATCCAACAAAGAGGGAAAGTCGGACTCAATTCCCTCTTGCCAAAGCTGTGACATGCTCATGCACTCTAATCCATAACAAGCTCACGCATCCAAAGTCATGGTCGATCCATGCACACCAAGCCATGGCATGTTCATATATCTCAAGTCGCGACAAGCGCATGCATTCCAAGCCATGCCAACACCTTAATCATTCTTGAATTCAAGATTATGCTTGAAGAGGAAAGCGCCAATGTTGCCATCCTCAAGAAAATTATTATTGTCACTCAACTCTTGCAAATGAAATCCGCAACTAAGCCAACTAATAAGAAGGGTTTGTGCACGCGCCTTTGAAGAATTCTTTGCTAGACCTTGCTTTAGATATTAAAGTCAAAAAGCTCAAAAATCACATGCTAGTTGCTGGAAATCCATTCGAAGACTTTGGAGTGGAATCTTGGTACAATGTGGAAACTTGGAATAAGCGGCATAAAGGCTAACGAGAGAAATTGTTGTGCTAGAGATGCAACAATCCTACATTATCCCAAAGTTAGGAGCCAAGCAAGCAAAGTATGGAGCCGCTGTTTGTGGTACTATGTATCTTCGACAAAGAGGCTAACCAAAGCGTGAAAAAAAAGTTGTGCTGGGAATGAAACAACCCTATACCAACATCTCCAATGTTTAGACTATCATTGTCCCAAAATTAGAAATCGAGTTAGCAAAGTATGGAGTTGCTGTTTGCGGCACAACATTTTTTTTCGTCAAAGGAGAATCATATTCTGCCTTCCATACAACAGATTTGGGGACCCCATTTTTGGAATTTATCTTGGAGGAATATGAAGAGTACTAAGGGAGGAATAAATCCCACCAACAACTCTTGGCGATGGGATACCATTGGTTTAACTCAACCAAATTCGCTAAAAGTCACTGCACCTCCAAGCACACTCCAACCTCAAACTCACATATCTTATAAGCCTTCAAGACATGAGTGTTTCAAAGCATTCCACACTTGGGGGCTTGATCTTATCGGACTTATCCATCCACCCTTGAATGGGTGCATTCGATTCTTTGCCGCACTAAGTAATTCACTAAGTGGGTGGAAGCAATTCCACTCAATAAAAGCAATGGCAATGGTCATAGCCAAACTCATCAAGAAACATCTTATTCGTCGCTTTGACGTCTCACTTATAAGCAACAACAATACATCTCCCTTATGCCAATTTTCGGAGGCAAGCCCTATAAAACATAACGAAGCCAACGAACTATCATATTATCCAAGCATGGTGAGACCCCTACATGTGAAGGTGCAATGCCTTCAATAAGGTAGGGAAAGCCAATGCTTTCTCCTAATGCAAAACCTTGCGAAGCGGCAAGAAAGCCAACAAATTACTCTTACGGCAAAACCTCTACATGCGAGGGTAAAAAATAAAAAAATAAAAAAAAATACTCTCAATAAGGTAGGGAAAACCAAAGCCAAAGCCAGTGAGACGTTTCATTATGGTGATACCCCTACTTGTGAAGACGCAACTAGCCTTCAACAAGGTAGGAAAGTCTATACATCCTCGAAGGTAAATCCTATCGAATGATTAAGAAGCTAACAAGATGTCATATCATTCATACGTGGCAAGACCCCTACTTGCGAAAGTACAACGTCCTCAACAATGTAGGGAAAGCCAACATTATCTTAACGATGAGCCTTACGAAATAGTAAGGAAGCCAACATAACATCTTATAATTCAAGCGCTATGATCCACTACATGTGAGGACATAATCATCCCTCAAGAATATGGGAAAGTCGACGCAACAGATCATTACCTCATTACCACATGATAATTTGCTATACGTGAGGATAAAACTCATCCTCAAGAAAATGGCAAAATTGTGCATTATATAAGTCGCTATATGCAAGAACGTGATATCTTCAAAAGATGATAGCAATACAAGCTTTATTCATGCTGTTGTCTGTGAGAATGCAATCAACCTCTATGAAACGGTGACAAATAAGTGCACCATAAGCCACAATGCGTAAAAATGCAGCCCATACGTGGGGGCTCCTTAAAACTAATGAAATAGCAACCTAATACAAGTCGAGAATAAGTCGACTACCAAGCGGCAAGCCAAGCTTCAATATACATGAGTTGTTGTCTTTGAAACCAAATCTGCTCGTCAATAGAGCACTGAAAAATGGTGCACAGACAGCGAGACATGCGCTTAGCCAAAACTTGTTCACAAAGGCATGGCAACCAAGCAACATGTCTACTAACTTGCCATTGCAAAGGCAAAGCCATATTCACAAATTATCCAATCAACCACAAGTCATTCTCAAGAGACTAAGTGCATATAATCTATCAAAATTACGCTACTTAATCGCAAGGTGCACTTGACGCTTCCAAGCGAGCTTTTCTCAACATATTCAAATGGTCACAACCATACAAGAGTTGTTTTCGCAACAAAAACATGCTCATTGCCTATTGAAGAAAGGTAGAAACTCATTCTCAAAGTACAAAATACAAACTATTCACATCCTTAAGGTACAAATCATTCTTTTCATTCCAAAATTCAAATTACATGTTGAGACGTCATATATGTGTTTCTTTGTACAAAATACAAATTGTATCTACTAACCATGACAACACAAGTTCAAAGTTTCAACAAATACCAATAAATAGGGGCTGCTTTACACACATAAGTGGGTTGTCCACAAAAGCGAAATACAAGAGAATGTGTTTCCAAAATAACAGCCCCTATTATACATTACAACTAAGTTGAGTTCTCAAGGCTTCAGCAAATTCAAGAAGCAAACAAAATGAAAAGAAAAGGGGGACTCGAAGAAGATCAAGACTTGCAACAATATCCGAAGCCATCGCATTCAGAACACTTGCTTGCGATTTATATCTCTATGAATTTGTGGCTACAAGTTTCTGCATCTTCCCAACAATTCAATTGCTAAGAGATGCAAGTTGAACTTTCGAGCCTTACTTGAACCATGCATCAACAATGAAACGAAGGTAGTAGAAAATAAACTCTACAATCAACCCATCCTCAATCAAGTTCTTGGCGGCACTCTTTCATTCAAATAGCCACTCCTCAGCCAAAGGAACAACCCAAGTTCTATGTACATATGTTATCACAATTGCTCTCTAGTCATTAAAAAGGAAAGCTCCATGTTCGTTACCATCTTCCTCACCAGGCTCAACCAAAGAAGCCTTACAATCCTTTTGAGGTGAGCTAGGAGTGACAAGACTAGACAAAAGAAACTCAATTTCAACTTGGGCACTCAATTTTACAGCAACTTATGATATCCTCTCTTAACATTGGAACTTAAAGCAACCTGGCCCTGTGTACAGACAACAAAACAACAAGTTCATCAAATGTCCAAAGCCAGTAAGAAACGGACCAAAAAGGATTCAAAGTTACTAACGACGGTCATGGTTCCATCTATAGTAGCTCTATGTTGCTGTCCGCAGCAGCTTCCAGCACATATAGCTGCTATGTCACACCTCTATACTACATCACCAGATGATATCTTTGCTCCATTCCACCTCAAATATGATGACCCAAGGTGGCCAGCAGCATCGCTCATGACTACAGCTCCATCAAAACTAATCTTGGCAAACACAATCTCACCAAATTGGCCAACAATAAAGCAAATAAAAATTGAAGCATCCCCAATGTCTCGTTCATCATTATCTCCTCATACAGATCCAATTTGCTCATTCAAATTTACAGCAAACAATGGGGACAATTCACTTCCAATGCAATGGCCAACTCAAGGTCAAGCACAACCTCACCACAAATTGATCTTCATGCCTTGCGACCATCAAAATCAATGGAGAGTCGACTTCAACTACCAGAGGAAATCAGCCTCATGGGTCTTTATCTCACAATGGGTTTGTGATTTTCCAAGTAAGTTCCATCCTACACAAGCAACGACACAATTTATTCAACACATCACCAAATATATCCAAGTGATGGCAACAACAAAAAAAAGGGCTCACCATAGGAGGCATCACATCCATTTTTATCAAGTTTGCTCGAAGAATGGTCTCGACGCTGCATTCAGTGGCTACTTCCGGGCCTCATTCACAAACTGTGGGCTTTTGCGCCTTATCGGCAACTAGTCATCAAAGCATTTGTTCCTGGAGATAGTTCCAACCATTCAAGCTTTCTCAACACAAGTGCGACCAAGATCATGAAAGACGAACTCATTATCCACAAGCTCCTTGTTAGCTCGCTGATATAAAAAAAAAAAAAAAAAAAAAAAAAAAAAAAAAAAAAAAAAAAAAATTGACTATACACACTATGTCATAAAACAAATGGGGTTTCGAAAAAGGTTATTTTCCATAAAGACAAAATACCAACAAGCCTTCAAGCGGCAACACCCACACGGCCTATGTATCAGCCACATCATAAGCATGCAATACATCATTCTCCTACAACAAGCCCTTGTTTCTCATTGACGATTTCCTCTTCTGCGTCGACATTGGCTTAGCAAAATCAGTGCAAGAAAATCTCATAACCGTGGTGGCGGGCTAGCGCAAATCTTCGTTCATGTTGTTGGCGAAACAAACTTGCCCCTTGTCAACCGATCCTCTATCATCTTTGACAGCAGCACCTCATCTCGCCTAGATTCTAACTTTGTGAGTGACGAACAATAGTGAAAATTTTCAACTCTTTTCCAATGAAACCCTCTTGCTCTCCACCAACAAAGAACGAATTTGATGCCATCATATTGGACCACCAGATCTGCTCTCACAAGCGGCATCACCATAAGCAACGTGCCCATCTCCCAAAAAAAAAAAAAAAAAGAAGAAAGAGAGAGAGGTGATTGTGGTCTTCATGATCAAGACATGGTCATGCCAGGGGCACACCCTTAACAAACTATTCATGGGTCCTTCGCAACTACTGTAGCGCCATTGCCACGGATCTGCATCCAAGAACCCAGTTGCTCCTTCACAAAATCGGGGTCACCATCATCAGATATTGTCTCTTCTGAAACCATCATGGCTGCATTCACTCACAGATAAGGTTGCAAAGCTTGGTTCGCAATTTTCTCTTGGATAAGTAATTGATCATGGAGCCTCTATAATTGGAATTCACGAGAAGCTAATTGAGATTGTTAAAGCCTTATAGGCGTTAGCCATCAAATACTATATTTGCTTGTTGGGACTGCTAAGAGAAGGTGATCCAAATGCCAAGCACTAACTCCTTGAATTTTTTTTCCATTTAACTTTATTATTAGAAGAATTTTGTTATTTGACAAGTTCTGAAAGAATGTGGAAAACTAGCATCTCAAGTTTTTAAAACTCGAGTTCAACAGCAAATTGAGTTTTAAAAACTCGAGTTCCAGAAATCTAGCTGAGTGACATGGATAAAAATTCCACGTGGAACTCGAGTCTCTAAGACTCGAGTTCCAGTGGAGAAGAAAAAAAGAAGAAGAAGAAGAAGACCTGAACAAAATGGGTATAAAGCTAGGGGCATAACAGTAAGAAACCTGGCCACCCTCTACCGTTAATCCCACAACCATAACCCATCAACTTCCCATCACCGAAGATCACATTTGTCGTTATCGTCCATCACCAATCCCTCATTCCAACTCCGACAACCACAACGAACCCAGGTTCGCTGGACTGGAGGCGTCGACTAGCTCCAACGACTGCTTCGTGGGTCTCGCAACATTGTTCCGTCATTGCCTGACCACAATTCCATCGTGGTTCTAGTCGGCTTCCACTGGCAACCCACAGACACCCTTTTTAGCCACCAACCATAGCTCTGACCACCATGCCTCCATCGGATTTTCTTTCTTGGTTACCAATATGCTCTTCTATGGTTCAACTCCTTGTCTTTGGTCTAACATGTCTTGATTCTCAGTGTGGGTAAGTGTGGGTAATCCTTGCCAGAACCCCTTTTTGTTGATTTGGTCTTTTTTTTTTCTTGGATCCTAATGTTATTTATGTTACTGAGGTATTCTTTTTTGGATTTTTTGAAGTGGCTATGGTGAATGGTTGTTGGACTTGTTTATTATTGGGACTTTTTGGTGTTGAATTTGTTTAGTTGTAGTTAGTTGACTCACTATTGGAGTTTCTTTCCGGTCCACTAGTTTATTGGTTTATTGTGAGTTTGTTGAAGCTTGAGATTGCTGCTATGGAGATCGTTTGCTCAGTAATGGAGATCGTGAACTGTACCATAGATCGACGATCGAGATGTGCTTGATGGAGACTGTGTTTGTGTGTGCCGTGGGTCTTCTTCTTTGTTGTGGATCTTCTTCTTCTTTCTTTCTTTCTGCTGGGTTTCCTTCTTTCTTCTTTCTTTCTTCTGGGTTTTCTTCTTTTTCTGGGTTTGTAGTTTTTTGTTCTGTGTATTTTGAAATCGAGTATAAAAGACTCGAGATCTATGTGGCAAAAATCTGTCCAAATCAACAAGTAGGAAGCGAGTTTTTAAAACTCAAGTTTTATATGGAACTCGAGTTTCTAAAACTTGAGATGCTAATTTGCAAACTTCTTTTTTACCCGTGCTAACTTACTATATTTTATCCTTTTACTGTGCTATCTGCAAATATCCCCCTAACTCCTTCCCCAAAGCTATAGAGTGGAGGAACATGAGTGGACCCACCAGTCACTTGTGTTAACAAATGAACCACACATTTGTTTTGGTATTCAGTCTTCTACACGTCCAAGGAGTATTAGGTCCACATTATATACTTCGGGCCTCTAACAAATGGGCCAGCCCGGTTGTTAAGAAGCTGCATTGGTGTTCAACAAAGAAAAAGCTATACAAAATTACAAATGCAAAACTAAAGAAAAGGAAAAAAAAAAGGGAAAATGGCGTGGAGGCTATAGGTTATCTAAAGGAAAGTAATATAAGAATAATATAATTCTTATATGTGAAAGCCTATTGGTCGAATTGATATGCGGACATCAAGCTTGAAGCTGGCACAACACAACTTCAGTTAGTTACTACACAAGTCTTTTTAGGTTTCTTCAGCCGGTGACTTTTCTACAAGTAGGCTTCATGAACCATGATTTTTATACCCATGTCATCTTAACAAAAAAAAGTGAAGTGTTTCGGTAAACTAATTCCCAAACTTACAACATCTACAAGTGATGGGAAACATCAACTACTCACACG
Source organism: Notholithocarpus densiflorus (assembly GCA_030021035.2). Classification (NCBI taxonomy): domain Eukaryota; kingdom Viridiplantae; phylum Streptophyta; class Magnoliopsida; order Fagales; family Fagaceae; genus Notholithocarpus; species Notholithocarpus densiflorus. The sequence continues at coordinate 25,681 of JARYZH020001319.1, forward strand.
CATGCCGCAATACGCCACACATGCTCGGGGGCTAATGTTGATACTCATTTTCGCGACACATTTTTTTTTACAAGCCTAACCTCCTTGTGGGCTCAATTCATATATTATATTATATTTCATTCTTTTAAGCATGGCCCAAGCCCATGCAACTATTGGGGGAAATTGAGGAAATGTAGTTTAGAGAGTATGGGTCGATTCCTTTCGGACCTTTTGCATGAGCCCAACACATACGTGCTACCAAGTGGGCAAGGGACACTGGTAGCACCTTAGGTTCATGGAGGAGGTCTTGTACCCGAAATTTTCACCCCAAAACAGCTTTTACACTCTGGGTGACTGTGGCCCAACTTTTCTGCTATACCATTTTTTGCCTAAAACACATAACTGACCCTAAACAGCTGGCCTTGTCTGCTACAACAATCAAATGCAATCTCCAAGGACCTGCCATGTCTAGGAAACATCAACCCATGAATTTAGGCTACTTTATTTTCCAAATTATGCAAAAAGCAAGGCATCCCTCTTACCCAATTAAATCAAATCTGACCATAACTTCTTTGATTCATACCTTAGGGTTCAACACCTCTTCTATTGACCAAAAACAGTCACTTAGAGCACCCCAAGTTCAATACAAAAGGCCTCAATCAGATTCAAAATCAACTAACCACGTTCTACCCACATACCTGAAACTTCAGAGTAAAAGCCCATTCAGCCAGTCAATAATCTCACAATTCTGAAGCTTGGGGGTGGAAATATGAGTACAGGAGAACCTTCCCTCTTTTCCTCACAACCTCTCTCGATTTCCTCTTCTCAGTGACTATGGGTCGAAGTTTCAGACCTGTTATGTTTTTATGCTTTTTCTGCACTTTTGTTATTAGCATTTTGATTCTCTCTTGTCAAAGCACCATTAGCCTTTTGTTCATTATACATTTGGAATTTTGGGCTTGATTCTCCACAATAAACACTTCTAAAGAACCCAAGGGGAGATTTGGGCTAATATCACATTTTTGGCCCTTGTTGGAAAAACGTCCCCGACAATGTTCATTTAATAATATGTAGTGCATGTAGTATGATGTGCATGTAATCAATGAAATACAAAGTCCAAACTCCAAATAACATTTTCAATTCTCTGGGAGCAGTCACTAGAGGTACACCATATGACTTCCTGTGATGTCTTTACGACACATTGGACATCTGGGCGATCTCGCCCCACAGTCTCTACAAGTCTGCAATGAAATAACTATAGTCAAAATAACTGCAATAAAATGTAAATCAGGGAGAGGTGAAAAGCTCAATTTATCAATGAGTTCAACTCACCACGTGCCCACAGCCAAAGGCCCAGTCCCTTGGATTCGTTACACAAATAGGGCAGACCTATAAACAAATTGGGCAGAAAATAAGTGATCTCAAAAAACTGCAGTGAGCAAAACTCATGTCATGTGGACCAAAAAACTAGCTTGGACAAGTTAACCCTATAACTATAAGAGCCCCTACCTAAGTCAGGCTGGTTAGACCATCATAAAAAAGGCAAAAACTAGGTCAAATTGTTAACGGGTTTTGATTGGGCAGCTAGCCAGGTAGAGCAGTTGTTCACTCTTATTTCTGATAATGCTTAATTTCATATATATATTTGACAAGTAATAAACATTCATTATTAAATAGGTTAATTCATGCTCATGATAATGAGAACTCCATAACTTAAAAGAATCACAAAAAATTATAAATAAAAAGAAGTGTAAGAGGGTGTTACAGTTTGTAAGACCCCACACTCAAGACCAATCAAACAAAGTACAAATCTATTTCTCAAAAAAAAAAAAAAAATCAAACAAACAACCAAACAAACAAACTGCAAATCAACAATTCTTCTAGTTGATTATTTGATCTGTCTGTATTCTCAAAAGTATGGCTATTTCAGTCCCCAATGAATCCCAAAAATTATAAACACCAGGCTCCATAAACCATAAGAAACATCATAGTGAATCAACAAATGATCTATCATCTCTCCATTGCACTGCCACATACAACACCACCCAACAAAGGTATATCCCTTCTTGATTAGATTATCACAAGTGAGAATTTTCTCCCAGGTTGCAATCCAAACAAAGAATGAGACCCAAAACCTCCATAACCAATATAACGAACAAAATGAATAACTGGTCATCTTGTCATATTCTCTATGAACTACTAAGGAAGCCATGTATAGCATAAATACAAGAACAAATCCAACCGTTCCATTTCTCCCCAGATCCCATCCTCCCCAACAGATATATGAACTCATCAAAACTAATGCGATCATAAGCCTTTTCAATATCTAACTTACAATTCATGCTAGGAATCGACTATTGATACAACTATACAAGCATTTGTTAGCAATTAGGACAAAGTCAAGAATTTGCCTACCACCAACAAAGGCATTTTATCACTTAAAAATAAGATTATCTAGTACCATTTTCAACCTATTAGCCAGCACCTTCTCCAATATTTATACACGCTTTCACTAAACTAATAGGACGAAAATCTTTAGTATTAACAGCATTGCTCTTCTTAGGGATTAGAGCAATAAAAGTATCATTAAGGGATTTGTCAATCTTACAATACCTATAAAACTCCACACAAAAATTCATCACATCAGCTTCTACCACCCTCCAATAATGTGTACATACCCCTCCTCAAGTGGCATATCAATCATATTAAACTCCCCAACAATGTCAGAAAAATCAAACATTTCAAAGCTAAACTGATTGAACCTTAATCTCTTCACTCAAGTATCTGATGACATTGAATTCACCTGCATTACACCAAGCTGCATCCCACCTCTCTCTCACACCATTTAGTTCCTCCCACATAAGACTCCTTATACTATCGTCATTATACAGCCTGGTATAGGCTCACCAGCCATCTTCAACCCACTTTAGCAAGGAAGCCAGCAAAAATGCCCCTATCAACTTTCTCCAGTACTCTTTTTCCCTCATTAACAAAACCTCCCCAGCTGTACCCATGGCACCCCCAAATACTTCAAACAATATTGGACTCCATTTTATCAATCTTAATCTCTTGAACACATACCCCCTTCAGCATGCACAACCTTGATCTCTGCCAGAAGCACAAGGATCAATCTGTATAGATAAATCAAATATTTCATATTTATATAATTATAATGGAAATTCCTTAGCAACCTAGCTCAGTGTATGTGTCAAGGACCCTGGAAATGATAAATAAACAGGTGACGTACTCAATTCATTGCCAAACACACTATCATATTGGATGGGGGGGCTACCCTGTATAATATTTGAATGCAGACGTGTACCAGAGTTCAACAAGGCCACTTCAAAACTGAGGAAAAAGAGTGAACAATCTCAACAAAGAATGAGGCCCAAAACCTCCATAACCAATATAAAGAATAAAATGGATAACTGGTCATCTTGTCTTAATCTCCATGAACTATTAAAGAAGCTGTGAACAGCAGAAATACAAGAAGGAATCCAACCCTTCCATTTCTCCCCAAATCTCATCCTCCCCAACAGATAGATGAACACATCACAACTAATGTGATCATAAGCCTTTTCAATATCCAACTTACAAATCATGCTAGGAATCAACTCTTGATACAACTATCCAAGCATTCATTAGCAACTGGGACCAAGTCAAGAATTTGCCTACCACCAACAAAGGCATTTTATAACTCAGAAATAAGATTATCTAGTACCATTTTCAACCTATTAGCCAGCACCTTCACCAATAATTTATACACTTTTCACTAAACTATTAGGACAGGAGTCTTTAATATTAACAGCATTGCTCTTCTTAGGGATTAAAGCAATAAAAGTATCATTAAGGGATTTATCAATATTACAATGCCTATAAAACTCCAGACAAAAGCAGTCATCACATCAGCTTCTACCACCCTCCAACAATGTGTACATACCCCTCCTCAAGTTGCAAATCAATCATATTAAATTCCCCAACAATGTCAGAAAAATCAAACATTTCAAAGCTAAACCTATTGCACCTTAACCTCGCACTCGGGTATCTGATGACATTGAATTCACCTGCATTACACCAAGCTGCATCCCACCTCTCTCTCACACCCCTTAGCTACTCCCATGTAAGACTCCTTATACTATCGTCATTTGGGTGATACACCCTGGTACACGCTCACTCAGCCATCTTCGACAATCTTTAGCAAGGAAGCCAGCAAGAATGTCCCTATTAACTTCCTCCAGTACCCTTTTTCCCACATTATCAAAACCTCCCAAGCTGTACCCAGCATCCCCAAATACTTTGAACAATATTGGACTCCATTTTTATCAGTCTTAATCTCTTGAACACATACCCCCTTCAGCACACACATCCTTGATCTCTGCCAGAAGCCCAAGGATCGATGTGTACAGATAAATCAAATATTTCATATTTATATAATTATTATGGAAATCCTTAGCAAACTAGCTCAGTGTATGTGTCATGGACTCATGGCAATGATAAATAAACAGGTGACATGCTCAATTCATTGCAAAACACACTACCATTTTGGATTTTTTTTTGGGGGGGGGGGGGGGGGGGGGGGTGGGGGGGGTGCCCTGTATAATATTCGAATGCAGAGGAGTACCAGAGTTCATCAAGGCCACTTCAAAACTGAGGAAAAAAAGTGCACAATCTAGTAGATGGGAAGTAAATGAGGCATTCCCTTATCTGTTCTAGAGTGATATGTACTTTTAGAGGGGTAACTTCTTCTTGATTCGTTGATATAAGATTCTGATTCATTAAAAATCACAAAACAAAACAACACACACACACTCTGTATCATAATCGTACCATGGGGTGGCTTGTCTCACAAGTTGGAGGAACTGGTGGAGGGCGTGGAACAATTTGCTCTGCTCTTCCTGTCACATGTCTTTTTTTCAATAGAGTAGATGCAGATTAGAAAGCATTCACAAACTAGTTCAAACTCAATTACATGACATATATAATTCATACACAATTGGGTTTAGAACAACTGAACCATGAAACAAATTGTCTCCCCCCGCCCTTCTAAATAGCAAACCAGAAGCAGACTATAAGTATTAAGGTTTTACCCTCATTTAAATTATTGGCTGGTCAAGTACCTCCATTATGCACATCAGAGCTCTCATTTCAGAAACTTTTCACCAAATGCTTGAATATTATAATTTGACATGGATAAGGAACCCTACCCAAGAATGCCAAGTTCAACTGCTGCTTTGTACTGGCAGGGGGTCTTCATTAGGGCAGCTAGAGCAAAAGCTGTTTCTTTCTCTGCAGACGTCGCATTTGTAGACATAATTTCAGCAAGGTTAACCATCTACATACAAAGAAAAGATATTATTTAGAAGTCAATGCATGAATTAAATTCAACACATATGGCTTTCAAAGTTAATTGTATGCTGCTACTGCAATACCTGGAAATTTTGACATTTACGTGCACGGAGCTCATCACCAAAGTTCTTCATGTCTTCCCAAGGTCCATCACCGACTCTGACCAGAACAATTGAGAGTGGATATGGCCTGGACAATAAAATTAAAATTTAGATTCCTTTAGTTTAACACCACTGCTTTTACATAAGCAATTGTATTTAATGTATTATTGATACTTTAATGTCAGTGTCTTTACCAGATCCACTTGTTTCTTATTTAAAAAGAAGGTTGTGAATTATTGTGCAACATTTACTGAAAATAAAGGAGATGAAAGCTATACAGTACATAATCTGTAAATTTTTAATGTCAAGACATAGGAAAGCTCATTAACTTGTTCAACACTTTCTTTCAGTGTAAAGTACAGCATTTTTCACTACTGATATGCTACAAACAATATTAGGATGGGAGTATATGAAAAAGTTTTTGAAACATTCTAAACAATAATAACCCACAATTCATAGTACAAGGCAAAAAATAAAATAAAAATTCCTCTCTTTTTTGTGAGTAAAACAAATTTATTAGCACCAAAAGAAACATAGTAACAATTCAAAACTCAGCCAAAAGGGCTATCAAACTCTCCAACAGACCTTGCCCATCACAACTTAGAGACTGAAATGACCAACAATATGGTGCTTCGCGCATAACTTATCCTACATTATTCAGAGTAGCTGAATAGCCAATTTTCAAAAAGAAAAGTTAAGCCTTACAACAGATGCATTGGCACTTCTGATGGTATCCCTATCAGTTTGTACATATTTTCTTATGATGAATAATTCAGTATGTACATTATGGTATGCATTTATTTCTCTCCTTCCACAAAACACAACTTTTTTTTTAATCTCTTTTGACATGGTAGCCAAAACATTATCTCATATTTGCAGTTGCCCATTCAACAAAATTACTCAAACCTGAGACTGACATATTTTAAGCCAGATTTTTTAGCATCCCTTTTCCAGACTCTATAAATGAAAGAAAATGGAGACTAAATGGTGCATACTCCATGGTCTAAAGTATAACAACAAAACCCTAGGGACAATTTCTTCACTGCCACTAGCAAATCAATCATGTTTGGGATTTTGGGGAGCCAAACCACTCAATAACAAAGAACTTCAAGTAAAAGAAATTTCAAAATTTTGGCAAGCAATTTCAGCCCATTATAATGTCAGAAACTTTATCAACCTTTCATATGCCAGCATTGTTAAGAATCTCCTCAATTGGAGACATAAAGGCCTTCCAAGGATGGAGATGTCATACTAAAAAGAGTTGCCTTTATGGATAT
>JARYZH020001320.1:0-32348 GCA_030021035.2 Notholithocarpus densiflorus
TATATACCTCGTTGTCGATATATCCTCCATAAGCTGAAGGTTCCCAATAAAAGCACAAGTATAGCAGTAACGATCACTGGTACAATCCATTTCTTATTTCCTTTATTTGGACAAAAGTTATAGTCGTTGTTGAACACGAAAAAGGAAAAAAAAAAAAAAAAAATGATCAAAGGGTTACAGGAGATTCCAAGATTTGATTACAAAATTCACTAGAAGCAATAGGTATAATAACCTACTTAGCGTTTTTTTTTTTTTTTTTTTTTTTTTTTGGGTAAGCAACCTACATACATACAAAACCTCGTCTGCAAATTCTTCCACATGAAATTTCTCTATGAACGAACCTCGTCTGCAATATCTTGGAATTCTAATAATCAACAAAAACGACTAATTGTCGAAGAACTAACTCTGTGGTTGCAAAGAATTAATGCTATGTTTGGATGTTGGGGGGAAGGAGGGAGAGTAGAGTAGAGGGAGGGAGAGTAATTTAATTACCTTGATGTTTTTTAAGGAAGGAAGAGCAGGGATTTGAACTACTTCTAACCCCTTATTTTTAATTCCTCCAAATTGGAGAGATTTGGAGGGAGAGTGGAGCATAAAAATACTTGACCAAATGAATTATCAAATTTACCCTTACTAAGTATCAATATTGAAAGAATTGGAGCAATCAGTAGACTAATCCTAACTATGACTACGATTATCATCCATAGATTCTAGTGTTTTATATATAGGTATATACAAGGATAGGTTGTAATAATGTTGTTTGAGTTTAGAGAATATTGTTTCATAAAATGAAAATTCAGGTTTTAGAAATTTTTAAGTGAAAATTATAAATTAAGCATTTTCGATTGGTCGAAGATAGTAGAGTGAGTAGTAAAGTTAAAATAAAATAAATAAAAAAAGATATTTATAAGAAGGTTTAGAGATTTAGGGTTTGTAGGGTTTAGAGATCTAGGGTTTGTAAAGTTTCAATTTTCAATTATATCCCTTATAAGTTTTTGTAATTATTCACTTTTCTTTTTAAATTTAAAATATATGTTGGATTTAAAAGGTATTTGATAAATCTAAAATAAAATGAATATTTATTTGTTAGACGAATTAAACAGGTTGTGTTAAGTGGGTCATTTCAGGTTGACACAAATAAATTGACGTTTCAAACATGTCTATTGCGGATTACGCGGGTTGATCCGCTTATGACACGTTTCTTATTGTGTCGCTTTCGAGTCGACCCGTTTATGACCCAAACTCATTAAGGCCCAACCCTAACCTGCAAAAACCCGTGTCGAGTTTGTGTCATGTTCTTAGATTGAGTCGAACATTGACACCCCTACTTATGTCTCCTTATTCTTTCTTTGGATAGTTTGCTTGGGCCTAAGCTTTGAATGGACACTTCCGGAGACATTAACAAATTTCAGAGGCTCCAAGCACCAGGGCCGAAGAACTTGCTGAGCTTCATAAGCCCATGATGGTATGGGCTGGGCTCATTTGGTGAAACTTGTGACTAACCCACTTTTTATTTCTTTGTTCAATGATATAACTCTATCGGAAGAGAATATTCTACAGGGATAGCTACAAGGATCTTGATTTGCTAATTCTCAATATTGGCAAGGCCTCAATCAGGTTTTTAATTTGAATACCAAACTACCTATTGCATTAGCATTGGTGGTGCTAAAAATTCCAATCATATTGGTATTTTTAGCACCATCAATACTAAAAACTAAAAAACATGCTGCAATGGTGGAGGGAAAGCCAAAAAATTTGGCTATTGGTGAAATAAAAAATATTTTATTAAAATTTATATTATTTTATTGTATTGGTGGTGGTAGTTGTTGTTTATTGTAATAAATATATTATTTTATTGTATTGTTTATAATATTTGATTTGTGTTGAATGCTAAAATAAAACCACTGATGTTGTGTGTTTTGTAAAGTGAGGTGGTAAAATAGATAAAGTAGGCTTTTGCAGTAATTAATTGCTAAATTTTTGGCACCACCAATGCTGATGCTTGTGAAACAGCCTTCTAGCCATTTGGGCTAATATCCAATCTTTGTGGTTGAACAATAACTTAGGCCACAGTCAAGGCTTGCAAATTTCAATGCGAGTCAAAACCTCAATGCAAATTTGTTTATATTAGAGCAATTGTATCAGTTTGTGCAAAATTTTCTGGCTATTTTAGCATAAAAAACCACTTTTTCTATTTTAGACAACCACTTTTCAAAACACTCCACATCAAGTTATTTATTTTACACCAAATTTCATTAAAATATTAATTTTTTATTATTCTCCCAAATCATTTCTCTCTCCTCCTCAGCCAAAAACCAACCCCAATTTGCACACATACCGCCCCTTCAAGGATAAAATAGAGACTTCAACTCTAGATCAACCTTTGTAATGGATAAAGATGCAGTCAGTTCTTATCTCAAATTCATATTGAGGATAAAGATAACTTCAAATGATGTATTTCAAATATTTGTTTTCAAATAATTTGTTGCATACGTTCTCACAGCCCTATCAATCAAAATTTCCTGCAAAACCCAAAACCCTTCTCAAAAATCAAATCTTACACAAAATTTCCTACAAATCTTAAATAAAACCCAGCTTTTCAAATATCAAAACCTAAAACCCATCTTTCTAAGGGCCTGTTTGGTAGGAAGATTTTTGTTTTTGTTTTCAAAACAATATGAAAACAATTTTCAAAAAATTGAAATTGAAACTAGTTTTCATATAATAATTTTTACAGTATATGTATTTGGCTCCCACTTTTAAAAACAATTTTCAAAATACTAAAAAAAAAAAAAAATGATGTTTGGGAGACCATTTCTATTTTTTATCTTTAAAAAAAAAAAAGTTTACAAAAAGTAACGTGTAAAATCTGTAGATTACCTTTTATATAATAATAATAATAATAATAATAATAATAATAATAATAATAATAATAATAATAAGGAGATAGAGCTATATATATATATATATTGGATAATGATAAATTTCAAATTTGGAGCATGAGATTTTTTTTTTTTTTGGTGATAAAGATAAGCTTCTTAATTTAAGAGATAGAAGAGTTTGGACAAATCTGTGGGGTCCATTATTTTCATATTATTTACAACTATGCCATTAAAAACGTTTTCTGTATCTTGAAAACACCTTCTCAGCTGTTTTCAAAATCCTGGTCTAAATAAGAAAAATAGGATATAATTTTCTGAAAACTGTATTTAGAGAACATCAGCCAAACAATATATTCAAGTGTGGGACCCACCATTTTACGTTTTGCAAAGCAAAAAACTATATTTAAATTCTCTTGCCAAACAGACCCTAAGATTCTCAAATATCAAAACCCAACTTCTGCTTTTCCAGCAAAACCCAAAACACAACAAAATTTCCAACAAATCATACCCAAACCCAATGATTTGAGGTTATATACTTTGAGAAAGAGAGAAACTACAAACTCTAAAAATTACTCATCCACCAAGATACTGCATCTGAACTTCCACACATACCAAAACTCCATTGATGAACCAAAAAATTTTAGAATCCCAATAATGAAGATGATAAAATATTTTAGTGTGATCTCCAACTCCAAGCCTAGAGAAGCAGAATCAAGGAGACAATCTTTCAAAGATAGGAATAGATGATTGTTACTTAGACAAAGAGAAAGTGTGTGTGAGATCGAGAAAGAAGAGGCCTTGGAGCTAGAGGAAAAGAGAGAGAAATTGAGAACAGTCTAACTTGGTAAGAGAAAAAAGAATAAAAAAGTTAAAAGTGAAATGCAAAGTTACCATAGCTGTGTAAATATACATAGTTATTGTAGCAACAATGGAAATTTACACAAGTTTAGCTCCGCTGATGTGGGTCATTTTTGGAGTAAAATGCGTAAAATTGTCTACTTTTTCTATTTTGGAAGGACTGATGCAGTTGCTTTTAGATGGGTAAACTTTCTTATTTATTTTTTTCACATACAAACAATAAATAAGAAATTTTGACAAACTCTTTTATATTTCTTTCACTACAACAAAGAAACACAAACTAGTAACTTTAACAATTTATTACTCTAATAATTTCACGAAAGAGCAATATAAATTGGATACCGTGGTCCAAAGATCATCGTTGAGAGCACCTGTCATATATAAAATATGAATAAAATTAATGACTTATGAAATAATTAAATATAAAATTTTTTAAGAATAATATATAACATGATAGGTAAAGAAAAATAATAAATTACACACAAAAAATCTGTAATAAACTTACAAAAAAAGAAGAAGAAAAAAATACTTTATTTTAGTTCTAAATCTAATACCAAAAATTTTCATATTTAAGAAATGTAACTTAAGTTGGAGAGTAATATTATTAATATTTTCATTTACAATAAAGAAAATTTAATATGGCTTTAGTATAAATTAAAACAGGTCAATAAAAATTCAAAATTTAAAATTTAAAAGTTTGAAATATAACTATTCTATAAATGGTTTAAATACTAACTTAAAATTTAAAATAAAAGGAAATTAGGGGCGGGGTTTCTTTAGAAGAAGAATAAGAAATGGGTACTCGTGTAACCCTCGGTCAATCCTACCCTACTTGCTTGAGTGGTCGGGTCAAATACAAGGCTTCCTATTTATTCTTGTTTTTATCCACTGAATTTGAATGAACTAATGGATTCAGTTCATATTTTATTTGCTGGATCTACTTTTCAATACTTTTTTTTTTCATTGAAACTTATATAGACCATGTCGGTTTAATGATATGGAATAATTATTCAATACAGTTGTAGTAAGATGATCAATGTAGTACTCTTCTTAGATGAATAGTGGGTCAAGCTAATTAAATTCATTGTGAGATCCACCATTTATGTGAGAGGAAAGAGCATCACTTCGTTATACTTCAAGAGTATAAAATAATTTTCTCTAGGGGAAAAGTAAATACTAGTTTGCATTTCCTTTGAATTATTTTTTGTAATATTTCATTTTTGTTTATTTTTATCACATTTTAAAAGGGTAAAAAGTGTAACTATATAGAAATGCATAGTTGTGGAAAGTCATACCTCTATCTTGCATCCATTCTAGAAATGGACAAGCCATTTACAGAATAGTTTTCTGACCATTTTCTCTGTAAATCTTCATTATTGACATTGCTTCCCATGAAAAATGCTAGCTTTTTAAGAATAGGAAGTGGCGCAGTTTCATTTTTAAGCATAGAAATAACTTCTAGAATTGTAGGTCTGTCCGCCGCACTATCTTCTAAACATGAGAGAGCCACATGAATGAATCTTAGCAATTGGTGCATAGGACATGAATCTTTTAAAGTTGGATCCATTATGTCTTTCCCAGCATCTCTTTGCCACAACTCCCATGCCTTAAATAGGCATCATTTGTATCAAAATTTTGTAAAGAGAAAAAAAAATGGTGAAGAAGATAGCTAAATCTGTAATAAGCTTCAAAAACTTACATATCCTACGAGTTTTAGTGGGCCGTTAACATTATAGAAGCTGTTGTTCTTCCTTCCGCTCACAATTTCAAGCATTAAAACACCAAAGCTGAAGACATCAGATTTTTCAGAGAAAATGCCCTCCATGGCATACTCAGGGGACATGTAACCACTAAGACAAAAACCAATGGATTAGTGGAGTTGTAAGAACAACTAATTCATCTAACTACCAAAATAAACAAGTTCTAACTTACTATGTCCCGACAATTCTATTAGTATTTGCTTCCAATCCATCACGCTTGAAAATTCTTGCCATACCAAAATCAGATATTTTGGCACACATGTTTTCGTCTAGTAAAATGTTACTAGCTTTCAAATCTCTATGTATTACTTTTAACCTTGAGTATTTGTGAAGGTAAAGTAGTCCTTGAGCAATCCCTTCAATGATATTGACTCGTATTTTCCAATCCAATAGGTAATTTTTAGTTGGATCTGTCTTACAAGGAATAGTGAAGTATGATGATTTCATTATACTCATAATTAAATTGATGATATATTCAATGCAAAATATGTAAAATTACATAAGAATAAAGTGAGAGTAATGCTAACCGAAGAGAAAGGAATCCAAACTTTTGTTGGGCATGAACTCATAAATCAACATCTTTTCCTCTCCTTGAAAGCAGCATCCAAGGAGTCTGACAAGATTCATGTGTTGGAGTTTAGCTATAAGAATAAGCTCATTTTTGAACTCCACTAATCCTTGTCCTGAATTTCTTGACAACCTTTTTACTGCTATTTCTCGCCCCTCAGGTAATGCTCCCTTTAGTTTATACAACATTGATTATTCAACATTGTCAATCATAAGCTAATAAACATCTTAACAAGTTTTTTTTTGAAAACATACCTTATAAACTGATCCAAAACCACCTTCTCCAAGCTTAGTTTCAGGTGAGAAGTTATTTGTAGCTGCTGCAATACATGCAAAGCTGAACACTTTTATGTTATGTCTTGCATTTCCGTCATTTTCAAGCTCATCTGCATCTAATAATCTATCAGGTGTTGTGAGTTCAAGTAGGTGTTCCTCTTCCCTTCTTTCAGCGTCAGCTGTTTTGTTATGTAATATCAAAGTATACTAGTCATTCACAAAATTGTGCATAAAGTTTTGAACACAATGCAGAAAAAATAAATAAATAAATTATTATTTGTGATTATATACCTCGCCCTCGATATCTCCTCCATAAGCCGAAGGTGCCCAAGAAAAGCACAAGTATAGCAGTTACGATAACTGGTGCAATCCATTTCTTATTTCCTTTATCATCTGTTTATTGTAGGGAATTAAAACCAAATTCCCAACCTGTGAGAAACAAAAAATCCCTTCTTCTGCCATAGTGTTGGGCGGTTTAAACTTCTTGTGGCTTGAACTGTCTTGTAGGTCGAAGATAGGATTGTGATGTTGTAGCAGCAGAGTATCTTCTATGCTTACAGGTTTCAGTACTGTAATGGGAGTGATGGGCTTGGAACTGGAGCTACTATCTTGAGTGTTGGCCTTAGGTTCTCTTTGCAGCCTTCCTTCAGATCTTGACCAAATTCTCTCCTAATGACAGGCCTGGTCGAGTTAATCAAAGCTAGGTCCCCATCCACATCAATCAATCAACCAAACAAACACACACAACATGCAATACAATTTTAACAGGGACTGACCTAAGGGTAGGTTCTAAGTCATTACGTTGTAGGGTGGGTTTGTTGGGTCATTAACCGGATCAAACATAAACTAGGCTCCACAAAGCCCAACAAATCTCCCACTTGGAGACTAGTTCAATCACCAACATCAAACCGCTATCCTCTAAGAAACAATCCCTCATCCCTGCAACTCATCCTCCTATCCTCAAGCTAGAAGACCAATTGAAGCTGCGCACAGCTTCAACTTCTCAATAGTGACACCCTTAGTCAACATGTCTGCCGGGTTCTTAGATCCACAAATCTTCTCAAGTATTACCAACTTATCTTCAACAAGGTAACAGATAAAATGGTATTTTGTCTGTATATGCTTCGACTTTGAATGAAAAGCCGAATTTTTGGCAAGAAAGATTGCACTCTGACTGTCACTATGTAGAATGCCCATCTCCTGCTTCTTACCCAATTCATCTAAGAAACCATGTAGCCAAATCATCTCCTTTCCAGCTTCAGTTGCAGCAACATACTCAGCTTCTGTAGTAGACAAAGTAACAATCTTCTGTAGATTTGAAACCCATGATATAGCTGTACCACCTAGAGTAAAAACAAACCCAGTAGTACTCTTTCTACTATCAATATCACCAGCAAAATCAGCATCTACATAACCCTGCAGTTTCAAACTTGCACCTGTAAAGCAAAGACATGTATTTGATGAACCCTTCAGATATCTCAGAATCCACTTCACTGCCTCCCAATGCTGCTTTCCAGGCCTACTCATGAATCTACTCACAACTCCCACTGCATGTGCAATGTCTGGCCTTGTACACACCATAGCATACATCAAGCTGCCAATAGCTGAGGCATAAGGCACCTTACTCATATGGTCCCTTTCTTCTTCTGTCTTTGGTGACTGTTCTTTACTTAGTTTGAAATGACTACCCAAGGGTGTGCTCACTGGTTTGGCTTCATTCATATTGAACCTGCTGAGAACTTTCTTCACATACTCTGACTGTGAAAGCTTCAATGTACCATTAGCCTTGTCTCTAATGATTCTCATACCAAGGATTTGCTTTGCAGCTCCCAAATCCTTCATTGCAAACTGTTTAGACAATTGCTTCTTCAGATTATTAATCTCCTCAATGCTAGACCCTACAATAAGCATATCATCCACATACAACAGTAATATGATGAAAGAATTGTCAAAAGACTTAACATAGCAACAATGATCAGCCTCACATCTCTTGAAATCAATTCTATACATAAAACTGTCAAATTTCTTGTACCACTGTCTAGGAGCTTGTTTTAGGCCATACAAGCTCTTTCTCAGTTTGCAGACTAGATTCTCTTGTCCCTGAACAATGAACCCTTCTGGCTGAATCATGTAAAGGTCTTCCTCCAAGTCACCATGAAGGAATGCCGTCTTCACATCTAACTGCTCAAGATGTAAGTTTTCTGCAGCCACTATTCCCAGTACCAGTCTGATTGTTGACATCTTCGCAACTGGAGAAAATATCTCTGTGTAGTCAATGCCCTCCTTCTGCTGGAACCCTTTAACAACTAATCTGGCCTTGTAACGTTTGCTACCATCATGCTCATTCTTTATTCTGTATACCCACTTGTTGTGCAAAGCCTTCTTTCCTTCTGGCAATTCAGTCAGTTCCCATGTCTGATTCCCCAACAAGGAATCCATCTCATCTTTCATAGCTAACTCCCACTTACTTGAATTCTCATCTTGCAAGGCTTCATCATAACACTCTGGCTCACCACCATCAGTCAACAGGAGATAATTTAGAGTGGGTGAATAACGCTGTGGAGGTCTAACATTCCTGGAAGATCTTCAAACTTCAGTTACAGGTGTACTCTGATCTACCTGTGTATTTACATTCTCCTTATCTTCTTCACCCCTTTTCTGGACAGTACTTTCAGTCAATTCATCTAAGTTGACAAACTCAGATTTCCTTTGATCTCTCTCTGTAACTTCTGACACTACAGTTGACCTGTCCTTGTACATAACATGTTCATTAAATATCACATTTCTACTTCTGATGATTTTTCTGTTTTGTTCATCCCAAAACCTATAGCCAAATTTCTCATCACCATAGCCAATGAAAAAACATATTTTAGACTTTGCATCAAGTTTACTACGAGCATCAGAATCAATATGAACATAAGAAACACAACCAAAAACTTTTAAATGGGAAAACATTACCTCTTTACCGCTCCAAACCTCCTCAGGAAGTCTGAACTCCATAGGAACTGATGGTCCTCGGTTTATCAGGTAAGCTGCAGTACTAACAGCATCAGCCCAGAAAGTTTTTGGTAGTCCAGCATGCAACCTCATACTCCTAGCACGCTCATTGAGAGTTCTGTTCATGCGCTCAGCCACACCATTCTGCTGTGGTGTCCCAGGAATGGTCTTCTCCATCCTAATTCCCTGTGCAGCATAATACTCACTGAACCCTCCATCTATGTACTCTCCTCCATTATCAGACCTCAAACATTTTAGTTTCAAACCTGTTTCTGTCTCAACCATGGCCTTCCACTTCTTAAAAGTTTCAAATACATCAGATTTATTTTTCAGAAAATAAACCCATACCTTTCTGCTTGAGTCATCAATGAAAGTGATGTAGTACTTTGAACCTCCAAGGGATGCAACTGGAGAAGGCCCCCACAAATCAGTGTGTACTAACTCCAATTTTTCAGCCTTCGGTGTCCTGCCAGTTTTCAAGAAACTCACCTTTTTCTGCTTTCCTAAGATGCAACTTTCACACATGTCAAAATCAATGGACTTCAATTCTGGTAGTTTTCCTTTTGACAATAGCATCTTCATCCCTTTCTCACTCATGTGACCAAGTCTGCGGTGCCATAGGCTTGTATCAGTACTTGCATCAGCAACTGCAATTGCGTCTCTTGGACTTGAGGTCATATACAGAGTACCAGTTTTCTTTCCACGAGCCAATACCCTAGCTCACTTTGTAACCTTCCAAGTACCGCCAACAAATAGTATTGCATGCCCTTCATCATCAAGTTGTCCAACAGAAATCAGATTCCTCTTTAGGTCAGGAATATGTCGAACCTTCTCCAGTAACCAAACAGATTCATTGGGCAACAATATCCGGACATCTCCCATACCTACAACATCCAAGGCTGAACCATCAGCCAAATACACCTTACCAAAATCACCTGTAACATAATTCTGTATGATTTCTCGGTGTGGAGTGGTATGAAACGAAGCTCCTGAGTCCAAAACCCAATCATCAAGTGGACTGTCTACTGCAAGAAGTAATGCATCCTGTACCTCTTCTGTTACAGCATTAGCAGAATCATCTCCATTCTTCTTCTTAGGACTTTTGCATTGATTCCTAAAGTGACCTAATTTCCCACAGTTCCAGCATTGTACTTGTTGGCCTGATCTAGATTTGCTTCTGTTTCGATTAGAATTTCTGGATTTTGATCTGCCCCGGTTTGAATTTTTGTCATTACCTCTGCCTCTTGTCTCAAGGTTTAGGGCAGAACCAGATCCTGAGGTTTCGCCTGCATCTCTTCTACGAATCTCCTCAGCCAGAATTAAATCTCGTATATCATTGTACTTGAGCTTTTCCTTTCCTGTAGAATTGCTTACTGCCATCCTCATTGCCTCCCAACTGTTTGGCAAAGAAGCCAAGACGATCAGAGCACGAATCTCATCATCAAAATCAATTTCTACAGATGACAATTGATTTGTGATAGTGTTAAATTCATTCAGATGTTGTGCTACTGATGCGTTCTCTGCCATCTTCAGATTGAACAGTTTCTTCATCAAATGCACCTTGTTGTTTGCTGACGGCTTTTCATACATACCAGACAAAGCCTTCATCAGATCTACTGTGGTCTTCTCCTTTACAACATTGTGTGCAACAGACCTAGACAGAGTTAACCTGATAACTCCCAGTACCTGTCTGTCAAGAAGAGCCCATTCCTCAGCCTTCATAGCCTCAGGTTTTGTCCCCAAAAGAGGCAGATGCAATTTCCTCCCATAGAGATAATCTTCAATCTGCATCCTCCAATACGCGAAGTCTGTGCCATCAAACTTTTCTATTCCAGACGCCTTTCCTGCTTCCTCTGCCATTGCTCCCACTCAAACCTAACCCTAGGCTCTGATACCAGTTGTAGGGAATTAAAACCAAATTCCCAACCTGTGAGAAACAAAAAATAGAGAAAGCACACGCCAAATAAAAAAAAATCACACGCACAAGACAGTATTTACGTGGTTCGGCAATTTGCCTACGTCCACGGAGTTGCAGGGATTTCACTATTATCAGGGAAGAATACAGAGTACAAGAATTGCGGCTACAATACTTTTTCTCTCTCTCTCTACAGAAGGCGGCAACAACAACCTACAATCTTATCTAACCCTAATCACGGCAAAGTCGGTTTATATATATTAAATGGGCCCAAGCCTCCGCTCCATGGACTAAGCCTCAGTAAATCTCTCATTAAAAACCATACAACATTATTCGGGCCGGGTCGGGTCATTAACCGGATCAAACATAAACTAGGCTCCACAAAGCCCAACATTTATATGTACAAATAAAATCATATTTATTTTCCTTTCATGATAATGGTAAAAGATCAAGTATTATGTATCGCCTCTCACAGTCTCACTTTGTTTGGACAAAAGTTATTGTCGTTGAACATGTAAAGGAAAAAAAAAAAAAACCGATCAAAGGGTTACAGAAGATTCCAAGATTTGATTACAAAATTCACTAGAAGCAATAACCAACTTAGCGTTTTTTTTTTGGGTAAACAACCTACATACATACAAAACCTCGCCTGCAAATTCTTCCACATGAACTTTCTCTATGAATGAACCTTGTCTGCAATATCTTGGAATTCTAGTAATCAACAACAACGACTAATTGTAGAAGAATTAACTCTGTGGTTGCAAAGAATTTACAGTTCAGCCGTTCAAGGCAAGAAACTGTCAAATGGTAGTTCTGAACACTAAGAGAAACACTCAAAGGAGAGGAATTTGGACCTCTTTGGCTAAAGGAAATTTGGCTCTTAAATTTTCTCATGTATAGCAATGTCTATCTTTTTGTTGAGGACTCTTTTTTTGCCCCACATGGCATTACTTTATTGGCAACCCACACCACATCAACATATTATTGAATTTTGGGTAAATCTCCTTTAAAGTTCAAAATAAGCTTATATCTTATTCAACTATATGGATTGGGCTCACACGACCCACAAAATCCTTATTTCAAGAGGCGGATTCATAGTCCACATTTCCTCTTCATCAATTGAGATCATAACCCACGACATCATCAACATCAACATATAGATCGGGCTCAAGCATTGAATCAAAGCTTACAACCCATATTACCTCTCTCATATTCATGGAAAGCAACTTCTCTAACAAGAGCTCATATTTACACAAAATGACAGCAAAACCTAAGGTACGTCATCTCATCTTCGACTTATGATCCAAGTTCATGAGTCTCTTTGGGAAAACTTTGGAAGTCATGGTTTGGAGGGTTAAGAAGTATGTTCAGTAAAGCTCCAGTGGTTTAAAGTTGATAAAAGAAATATGTTCCTTGGTGTGTCTTCTCCAACTCCTTGAACTCTGATGAGTCAATGTGTAGCGGGTAACATATGGTAAGCCTCTCTTATCACAAAACACTTAAAATGATAAAACTCCACATTTCTTTCTTTCTAAAACTTAAGGCCTATTTGGTAGTGGTTTTTAAATAATAGTTTTTAGAGTTTAAACAACAATAACATTTCTGACACGTATTTCTATAGCACTCAAACACGTGTTCCCAAAACACTGAAAACTAGACAACAATACTTAAACACTGCTACCAAATGGGCCTTTAATATTCATGATATGATAAATACTCAATATCTCCAGCCATCTAAATGCTGAGAAAATAACTATTCATTCAACCTCAAGCTATTCCTATATGAATTTGGAAATCTAATTATATTATTTTACACAAACTATATTACTATTTTCAGCTAAAATCCAATTCAAACACATGGCTAAATTTGATTGGCTATCTTCAATCTTCAAATATAAAATATTCATAATATCTTTAATACCCAACTACCATCTGTCATAATCAGACCAAATATTCCTCTGCCAGCTGCCAGAGCAAAGTATTAAATGCTCTTCTTGCTCACCAAGATTAAGTCACAACACAATGAGACATTGACTAGATCTCTAAAGCTTCATTAAATATCAATCAATCATTCTATTACTTACTAAAAATGTATT
Organism: Notholithocarpus densiflorus; assembly: GCA_030021035.2. NCBI lineage: Eukaryota > Viridiplantae > Streptophyta > Magnoliopsida > Fagales > Fagaceae > Notholithocarpus > Notholithocarpus densiflorus. Next base: position 13,352 of record JARYZH020001320.1, read on the forward strand.
ATAATAGAATCTTGGACTAAAAATATAAATACCCAAAAGAGAAAACCTTTCTAGCAGAACACCAGCAATGTGTTCAGCACTTGACACCTAGCTAAAAGTGACATCACCAGCCATTTAATACTCAAATCCTAGCAGCCAGTGCTGCTATACCCAAAACTGTTAAGAGAGTACAAAACCCAGTGCAGACCACAAGAGTAATTACAGAGCAATCTCAGAGCATCAAGGTGTAATGGCTAATTCTCATCCAACGACTAGGAATGTGTCTTTAATACACTTAAGCAAACGGTGTCATTCTATTTAAGTGCTGATGAGTTTTTTGTACTTATGTCTTAACGCTGTCGTTTTGCCTAGATTTGTTAAGTGATAGACTAGCTTTGATTAGGCATTAAGTCTGTTATTTATCCTTGATTCAACTCCACTGTTTATGGATCAATTCCGTATTTTAAGGCTTGTTAGTTAGGCAGTTACCATAAGCTTGGGTTGTATATATAAAGATCTTAGTGTGTAATGAAAAGTTAAGTGAGTATTTCTCCAGAAAGTTCAAATTCTCTCTTCATCTCTCTCAAACTTTTTCTCTCTAATTTCCTCTCTTTCACTTTGAGTGTTTACTGTAAAACCTCCATTGTTGAAGCATTTGCAAGCTTAGTTCAAAGCTTTTCATGGTATCAGAGCCATTTCGATCCAAAGTTATATAGATCCAACAATGACAGATTCTACTTCAGTACCGACCTCTACAACTATGTCTTCAACCTCCACAACTATGCCTTCAACTTCTATATCCACTTCTATCAATGTCACAAATCTGCCTCTACTGCTACTGTCAAACATGTCAAACATGATGACAGTCAAACTCGATTCTTCCAATTACATTGTTTGGAAGCATCAAATTTCAATGGTGTTGGAAACCTACTCTATGTTTGAGCTTCTTGATGAAGTTCCACTCATTCTTGAGAAATTTCTCAAGGATCTCACTGGTACTATTACTTCAATGCTCAATCCAGATTATCTCATCTGGAAATCAAAGGAAAAGGCTTTACTTCCCTTCATCAGTTCTACCCTCACTCCTTCAGTAATAGCTATAACTATTGGTTGCTCATCTGCTCGTGAGGTTTGGAAGGTTCTTGAAAACAGATTCTCTTCAATTTTGAGGTCACATGTGATTAACCTCAAGGGAGAACTACATAATGTGAAGAAAGGATTTGATTCTGTGGATGTATATCTGCAGAAAATTAAAGTGATAAGAGACAAACTCATGGCAGTATGTGTTCTCTTGGATGATGAAGAGCTACTTCATGTAGCAATTAAAGGTCTTCCCAAATAATTCAGTGCATTCAGGTCTGCAATCAGAACCAAAAGCACAAAGTTAAGCTTTGATGAGTTGGCTACTTTGTTGAATGCAGAGGAGGAGTCATTGAATGAAGGTATGGAGATCAAAGACTCCACCTTTGCAATGTTAGTAAATACTACACCAAGATTCAACAACACTGGTGGTTATAATACCTTCAATCAGTCTAATAATAGAGGTAGAGGAAGAGGTAACAATGCAAGAGGCAGAGGTATAGGTCCATCACCTAACCAATTCAATCAATTTTCACAATCACATTCTCAAGGTTCTAATGGTAGATCAGAAAGGCCAATTTGCCAAATTTGTGGTAAAGCAAGTCATCTAGCTATTGACTGCTACCACAGAATGGATTATGCCTACCAAGGCAAACATCCACCCACAAAGTTGGCTGCTATGGCTACCTCTTCCAACTCCTTGATGACTCAGGAGCAACCTTGGCTGGCAGATAGTGCAGCCACTGACCATGTCACCTCTAGCCTCAATCACTTGAGCTTCCCCAAACCCTATACTGGCCAAGAGCATCTCATAGTGGGCAATGGACAGAAATTACCTATCACTCATATAGGTAACTCTCTAATCCCTTCTTCTAATTCTACTCTTCAACTTAGAAATGTGTTAAGAATCCCTTCCATTGCCTCTAATCTTGCTTCAGTTCACAAAATCTGTCATGATAATAACTGTTGGTGTTATTTTGATGAAAACACCTTGTCAATTTAGGCCTTGGCCACGGGGAAAGTTCTTTACAAGGGTAGGAGTGAAGGTGGTATTTACCCATCTATCCTCACAAGGCCACTGCTCTTCTTTTTAATAAATTGTGCAATTCTGTCAAGCTTTCTTCTTCTAGCTAGTCTTTGTGGCACAGCAGACTTGGCCATCCTAATGCTTAAACTCTTAGCCTTTTGTTGCAAAATAATGGTCTATCTTGTAATAATAATGCTAATGTTGTCAATTCTTGTATTCATTGTCTTCATGGCAAAATGCACAGACTACCATTTCCTAGTTCAAGATTTGTAGCAACTTCTCCTTTTGAACTTGTACATACAGATTTGTGGGGTCTTGCACCTCTTGATTCAATAAAGGGCTACAAGTATTATGTCATTTTTGTTGATCATTACACTCGTTTTACATGGCTCTACTTGCTCATTAACAAATCAGAAGTTTATTCTAAATTTGTCTTGTTTCATGCTATGGTTCAAACACAATTTTCTACAAACATTAAAACTCTTAGATCAGATGGTGGTGATGAGTGTACCTCTAAAGCCTTTGAGTCTTTTCTATCTGCACATGGCATTCACCATCAAATCTCTTGTCCTTATACCCCTCAACAGAATGGGTTGGTAGAGAGAAAACATAGACACTTAATTAAGACTGTTATTACTCTTCTTTCTCAAGCTTCTTTACCTTCCACCTACTGGTCTTTTGTTGTTCAGTCTGCCTTAACCTTGATTAATCTTCTTCGAACTTCAACTTTAGGTTTTTTGTCTCCTTGGTTCAAACTTTATGGCCACCACCCTAATATCACTTCCCTCAAGATTTTTGGCTGTGCTTGTTACCCTTTTCTCCGACCATACACTAAACACAAACTAGAGCACAGGACAATAAAATGTCTCTTCTTAGGCTATTCCACAGTGTCAAAGGGCTACTTGTGTCTTGATTTACTCACTAACAAGTTGTATACCTGCAAGCATGTATTCTTTAATGAAGCCAAGTTCCCTTTTACTTCTGCTACATCTTCTGTTTCAATTCCTAATCCACCTAAACTAGAAACTTGGGTGTCTAATCTTTTGTACTTACACTCTTTCAATCAGCCTATTCTAGGTCCATATTCTAGTCATACCTCACCCTCACAGTCTTCCTTTCCCCAAGATGTTCAATCTGCTCCTATCTCTAGTCCCATACACTCTCCACCTATTCCTAATACTACTCCACCTGCTCCCATTAATGATTTAGTCTTTATTCCTCATTCTACCTCACCATCCATGTCTATTCCTACTCCTCCTTTAGACCTTTCACCACCTCTTCTACCTGATTCAACTCATTCTTCTCATCCTACCTTATCTTCCAATGTTCTTGTTCCGGTCAATTCTCATCCTATGACCACCAGATCAAAGAATGGGATTTCCAAGCCTAAATTGTGTTATAAGGCAGTGATTGACTACACTTATACTGAACCTCCCTCATACAAGGTTGCTTCTAAGTTTCCTCAATGGGTTAAGGCTATGGATGAGGAGTTTTTAGCCTTACAAAGGCAACACACTTGGTCACTTGTACCTATTGCACTTGGTATCAATTTGGTAGGGTGTAAATGGGTTTATAAGTTGAAACTGCATAGTGATGGTTCCATTGCTCGTTATAAAGCAAGGCTGGTTGCAAAGGGCTTTCATCAACAGGCTAGTATAGACTATACTGAGACATTTAGTCTTGTTGTTAAGCCAGCCACAATGAGGCTTGTCCTAGCTATTGCAGTGAGTTTCCATTGGTCTCTAAGGCAACTTGATGTCTCTAATGCCTTCCTCCATGACTTTCTGAAAGAGGAGGTTTATATGCAGCAGCCTCCAGGGTATGTGGATGCTCAATTTCCTCATCATGTATGCTGGTTACACAAGTCTTTATATGGCTCAAAGCAAGCCCCAAGGGCTTGGTTTGACAAATTCACTTCTCAGCTTCTACACTTTGGTTTTGTGGCTTCTCTAACTGATTCCTCATTATTTGTCTTTCATTCTCATCAGACCATCATCTACCTACTTTTGTATGTTGATGATATCATCATCACTGGCAATTCCACTTCACAGATTGATCATCTTGTCATTGCTCTCAGCATTGCTTTTGAGCTTAAGGATTTAGGGGCTCTCTCTTATTTCTTGGGCATTCAAATCTTGCCTACTAGGTTTGGCTTCACTTTGTGCCAATCCAAATATGCCTCTAATGTCCTCCACGGGTTCAAGATGGAGAATTCCAAGCCCACTAAAACTCCCAGCTGCCCCAACTCACGTCTCACTCCTTTTGATGGTACTGCTTTGCCTGATCCATTTGAGTACAGGAGTATGGTAGGTGCTCCCCAATACTTGACTTTAACACACCCAAATTTATCTTTCAGTGTGCACCAGCTATGCCAGTTTATGCAACATCCTACAACTTCTCATTTGGAAGCTGCTAAGCGTATTCTACGCTATGTGAGAGGGACTTTGCATTTTGGTATTCATTTTGATCTTGGTTCTCTTACCTCTTTGCTTTCTCTGACGCGGACTGGGCTGGTGACCTAACAGATCGTAAATCCACTACAGGAATGTTGGTCTTTCTTGGTTCAAGCCCCATATCTTGGTCTTCAAAGAAGCAGCCCACTGTCTCATGCTCTTCCACAGAGGCTGAGTACTGTGCCTTGGCTTCCACTGCTGCAAAATTGGCTTGGCTTCACACTTTGTTCCGAGAGCTCAGACTCTTCTTGCCTCACATTCCTATTCTTTGGTGTGACAATAATTCTGCCATTGCTTTGGCTTCTAATCCTGTTTTCCATTCTAGAACCAAACACATTGAAGTAGACTATCATTATGTCAGGGGCTGTGTACTTCGTCGTGATTTGGGCATCAAATTCATCTCTGGCCATGATAACTTTGCTGATATTTTCACTAAGCTGTTGCCTGGTCCTTCCTTCTTGCTTCTTCGTGGCAAACTCTTGGCTAATTCCACCTTGAATTTGAGGGGGGATGTTAAGAGAGTACAAAACCCAGTGCAGACCACAAGAGTAATTACAGAGCAATCTCAGAGCATCAAGGAGTAATGGCTAATTCTCATCCAATGGCTAGGAATGTGTCTTTAATACACTTAAGCAAACGGTGTCGTTCTATTTAAGTGCTGATGAGTTTTTTGTACTTATGTCTAAACGCTGTTGTTTTTCCTAGATTTGTTAAGTGATAGACTAACTTTGATTAGGCATTAAGTCTGTTATTTATCACTGATTCAGCTCCACTGTTTACGGATCAATTTCGTATTTTAAGGCTTGTTAGTTAGGCAGTTACCATAAGCTTGGGCTGTATATATAAAGATCTTAGTGTGTAATGAAAAGTTAAGTGAGTATTTCTCTAGAAAGTTCCAATTCTCTCTTCATCTCTCTCAAACTTTTTCTCTCTAATTTCCTCTCTTTCTCTTTGAGTGTTTACTGTAAAACCTCCATTGTTGAAGCATTTGCAAGCTTTGTTCAAAACTTTTCAAAAACAACAAGATACCCTTAAAAGAGATTTTACCATTTTCAACTAAATCTATGAAATAAATGCTGAATATTCTCTTTAGTAGCCTAACATCATTCAGCTAACCTCATCTACTTCTGCCCCAAGCAACAGCTGTCTTATGACAGCTATGACAACTTTTTTTGACAGTTGGGATAGCTTTTTCAAAACAGCTGTGATAGCTGACTCAGCAGCCTTGAAATTATAGATTTTCCCTATATGGCTAAAAACCCAAAACCAAAACCAACCGAATAAACTATTTTTTTCTTGCTAAAATCTTTTCCTTTTTTGCTGGTCTTTCCTCCAGCTTCTATTACCCAAAACAACAAAAACCCCTTAAAGCAGAACATACCATTTTTGGCCAAATCCTAGGATGGATTTTTTGAAAATTTATTGCTAATTAGGGCAGATTTTCGCTGAGATTCTTTACTAAATACCCCCTTAAACTCATTTATAAATAGAGCCCTTCATCAACACCTCAATACACACTAATAGAGAAGAACAACTCTCTCATAAACTTTTCTATTTTCTCTCCCTCTAATTATCTTCTTAAGCTCTTAATGAGGTTCTGAGCTTCTGAGTTCTTAGTTTCCAAATTAGAAACTAAGTTCTTCTGCCCTTAGCTCACAGAATGCCCCTCATATCACTACTCATAAGCCCTTATCCACCCCCAGCAAAAAATCCCAACAACATTGCTAAATACTCTACTACACCATAACTCATCTTATGCTCATTCTCTCACTCTCTATATTTAGAAAATACATTTATCTTGCTGTCCATACCTCTAAACATCTCTTTCTCCACTTTTCTTACAAAATCTTTCCTCTTGGAAAGCAACACAAACCATCACTATAATTTCTCCAGCAGCTACAATCTCATATCTTTACTACCTTTAACCTCTATATCTCTCATATTTCCATGTATCTTACAAGTTAAAAATTACAAATACTACATCCCACAAAACATCTATATTTTTACCATCTCCATACTCCGCAAGAGATATCAAACACTCATACTAAAAGCCCTTCTCATGGAAGGCATAAACTCCTTAAAGCCCTTCTCCTAGAAGGCACAAATACTTCTTACAAAAGCCATTCTCATGGAAGGCATAAACTCTTGATTCTAAAGCCCTTCTCCTAGAAGGCACAAATACTTCTTACAAAAGCCATTCTCATGGAAGGCACAAATACTTCTTGCAAAAGCCCTTCTCATGGAAGGCACAAACTTATCTTACAAAAGTCCTTCCCATGGAAGGCAATACTATTCATAACTTCACAATAACTAAAAGAGCATTATCAATGAATAATTCATTTAAGTGCATGATAAAGGGGACAAGCTTAACCAGCCTCTACACACAGTTGGACATACTCTCTCTCCCTCCAGTTGCACCCATTTTTCCCTTTCAATCTTGAAGTTATCGATGGAGTCATTCTGCTGGAATACTATCATCTCACTAATGCTATATAGCTGGAGTTACAAACCATACAAAGATAAGTCACCACGTTTCAATATATTTAAATTTACGTTATTTACTTCACCTTTAAATACATATTACTTATTATCAACTACTATTACAACTATTAATCAAACCTATTATATCAAACACATATTATTTATTTATTCAACCATTATCATGATTCTTAGACTTTGGACTTTACCCATTTTGTAGGTTTAAAAATACACTGGAAGCCATTGGACTATGCGGCCCAATGTCGAGTTCTTGATGCAACTCCCCGTACAAATCCGGGTCTAGCAAGGTCACCCCTCTAGCGGACAACACATGACTGTGCACCGAAAAATGGCCCCGAACACTCTCTATATAGTAAGGGTTGTTTTATATAGGGAAATTTAATTTAAACAGGTGGAATGACAATAATTTAACTCAAGCGAGAATTAAGCAAAGGTCAAGCAAACATTTGTTTAAGTTTTTAATTGAGGGGAGGTCTACCAAACTCTATTCAAAGTTTGCTCAAGCGAGAACATTTTCGCTCAAACAAATCGTTAGAAGCTTGAAATTTTCAATATGCTTCTTGAGTTGAATTTAATAAAAACCAAACACGATTACATTACCATCCTCATAACACTTTGTTTTGACACAAGAATTTGGCCAATAATCCAAAACCTAACAAAGGGAAAAATCTATGGCTTTTCTCAAGCTAGTTGATTTAGGACAAAGTTCTCCACCAAACTAAGTTGGGAGGAATCTCCTCTAACCCATTATGTAATGATTCATAAGATCATTCATGTGTATTGTTTAAACAAGTCACATAAATTAAAAATGTCATGTGACTAAAAATACATGTTTTTTTTTTTTTTTTTTTTTTTAAGAAAAAGACTATACATACACATGAGTGGTCTTTTCAATTACCACGTTATTTTTCTCTAAACCATTTTGAAATTAAATTTTTTTTTTGTCTAGTTGGGCATAGTTTTCCTTTTAACTCATATGCATGAAGTAATAAAGGCTAACAAAAGAACACAATTCAACATTTACACTAAGCAGTCAGTAATAATTTGATGTTCATATGCATGTTAGAATGAACTTATTTTTTAACTTCCCTTCCTTTCCTTTCTGGCAGTAATAATTATATATATGCTAATATTAACATAAGACAAAATGCAAAAACACTCCCCTAGAGTTTGGATTACTTGCAAACTAACCCACTAAGGTTTCAATTCTTTCTTTTGCTTCCTGAGTTTTCCAAATTCGTGAAATTGACTCTTGAACTAAGTTCCATTTGCTATCAATGATGGAATAAAATTGAAATTCAGTTACCATAATATAATATAAAATTCATTTTTAAATAAAATATTCAATTTGAATTTTAATCTAATAAAAAATTATATTGAATATGGAGAAAAACCCCTCTCTCTTTCTCTCTCTCTCTCTAACACGGATCCTTCTTGGTTCCCTAAAACCTTTTGGTTCTTCCAACTCCCAAAAACTCTCTAAGTTGACAGCGGTGAAGAGGAGGTGAAAAGCGGACAACATCAATGGTAAAGGAAGCAAGGAGAGTGCAGTGTTGTCGAAAACCTTGGTACTAAGAGAGGTGCTAGTGGATTTGATGAGGGAGTTATCGTCGGAAACCTTGATAGACAGGGACGGAACTAGGATTCGAATCTGAGGGAGGTCAAAGCTTAAAACAAATTTTTTTTTTATAAAAATAAAAACTAACATCTATTTCATATTCAACAAAATACTACATATAAAATAAGTGTTTCTTAAACATTTGATATTATAAAAATGTCAACAAAGTATAACATATAAAATAAGTGTTTCTTAAACATTTTAACACATTTATTAAAATGGAACTCGACGCTATTTCAGAGGAGATCAAAAAATATATATATTTAAGGGTAAATCTTAATTTTTCAAATTACATATGTATACCAGTTTTTATTAATTTATTTATTTAATTGGGGGGCTATTAGGACCAAAATTTAAAATTTCAACACACACACATATATATATATATACTATCTTTTTTTTGGGGGGGGGGGGGGGGGGGGTGGCAATTGCCCCCCTCTGCCCTACTGTAGGTCCGCCCCTGTTGATAGAGATGGCCAAGGCAATGGGGACATCGACGACCTTGAAAGAAGTGTTTTGGAGGGAGTTGAAGATGACAGTGGGGAATGTTATTGTAGAGGAGGGAGAGACATTAAGGGGGGAGGGCACTAACAATTGTGAAAAAATGTGCTGGATCTAATTTGTTTGGTTGAGAAAGTGCGGGAAAGTGAAATAAAATTTTATTTACTTTTAATAAACCATTTTTTTAATTGATGCATTAAAATTTGTTTGGACTAATGGTGTTAGAACATATTTCACGAACATGGTTATACGAAGTCAGCTCACTGTGCCATTGCAATTGAAACTAATATACAAACATTATATATATAACTAAGATAAGATAATTGTAGTTTCACGTAAAGCATTATTTCGAACTCTCACCTTTTGAAGGATCTGTTAGAACATATTTTAAAGTTCTTGAACGAGAAACTCCATCATCAGGCTCGAATTTTACATTTCCTGTCCAATACCGGCATCCAGTTCCTTGGTATCCATTGTAGCCCTGACAGTCACAGTTATTCCAGCAAAGAGCTCTACAATCAACAGGACCAGTGGTTGCTCTGCTAACAAAAACACCGCTGTCAACTTGTGGTAGACCATCAGGACCCATACGGGTAAAATTTCCAGATTTTTCCTCAAACGTTTGGTTGTAATGGCCGCACTCTGGTTGATCCCATCTCTCGCATCCTTCAGCTTCCATACCGTGACCATAACAAAAATTCATCTTCATAATCGAAGTACTTCTATCCATTATTGATCCCCAGTATTGTAACTGCCATGCCGATCTTCCTCGATCCGGGTCTACAATTGATTCAGTGTCAAGAGAATAAGTGAAGTACTCCCCTTCTGCATCCGTATTGATAATGTAATCCTGACCTTTGGTGGGGTGAATATATTTAAACAAGGATACATTCTTCGGGCTGCTCAGCTGCAGACCGCTACTCCAATAAGGTACCCCTCGTCGCTTGATAACCAATTTCCTTGTCTCGGGTTCCCACTCGAGTGTGAAAGCTCCTGGTGCCGGATCGTCTTGTGCCAACCATGAAGTAAGAGACCAATAACGCCCAGTGTTGCGATTGACACCCAATTTCATCCCAGGCAGAAGCGTGTCAGTGGGATGATCAAAGCTTTCCCACAACCTCCTTCCAATAGAGCCATTGGAGTTCACTTCTGATACTACTAAGTTGCCAGTATCTAGTAGAGTAACACTAGTGTTTTCGGTTTCACGACCAGAATATATTACAAAAGGATCACCTTCAAATCCACTGGAATTGATCATCAACTTTCCCAGGTGGTCAAGGGTAAGAAACGCTCTTGAATCATTTGAAGGTCTGTTTCGGTTGGCGATCCATACTGAGCTGCTTCGCTCATAATTTGTGAACCAAATGCCCAAATACCTGTTTTCTTTGTTGTTGTCGTAAGTGGGATGGAAGAATCCCAAGGTGAACTTCCCTTTGGCAGAAACGAGGTACTGGGAAGATTTAAGAACATCGCCTTGCTTTAGCGTGCCTAAGGCCGCTGATGAACCCCACAAGAATGACATGATAATTATAAGCAATAAAGTTGGATTGAAGAGCCTTTCCTTGCTAGCCATTGTTGTACACAGCACTGCTTAACGCTAAACCTTTTTTTTTTTTTTTTGAGAATCGCTTAACGCTAAACCTTGTAACGTATCTAAAAGTGAATTATTGGTGATTTGAGCCCATACATATATTATCCTAAATTCAGGGGACAATAGCAGATGGGAAGAGAGAGAAAAAAAAAAGAATTAAAAAATCATTTATACAAGCAAGATTATATATTTACGCATCTTTTTTTTTTTTTTTACCGATATATTTACGCATCTATACATCCACAGATATAGACAATTTTTAGAGCAAAATGTGTATATCTTACCACATTTCTAACTCATTAATGTGAATGCTCGACAGAACCATTTTGTCCCATAAGGAAATTGTATCCAATTTCTTAGTCATCACTTATAATTATGCCACATACTCTTCTTTGACTATGCTACATACTCTTCTTTGATTTGCTACGTGCATGCATGGTTTAGGTTATTTGAATTCAATAATTAATGGTTGATTTCGGTAGTTACTAGCAGGGTGTTCATCAAACCACACAAACTGCAAAAATTACACCAAAATTGTCCGCAACATGGTGTAGTGCGGTTTTATAATAAGAAAACCTCACAAACCACACCGCACCCTTTCTATATATTAATTTATTTATTTATTTATTTTTAATTTTAAATATATTATTAATAGTTTAATAATCCTAGTTTTCCAAAAAAAAAAAGTTTGATAACTCTAGCAAGTGTTGACTAGGAATGTCAGCCCAAAATAAAGAAAAACTAGCTCAATAGTTTAAAACATGGCCCAAAATAAAGGGAAAAAATTAGTTTTGGCTTGGGTAGGAAAATCCCAAAATTTGAAAAATATACTGACTTCAAACCGCATCTTATACACCGCACCGCACATGTAACTGCAAAAATGAGGTGTGGTGCGATTATGGTTTTGGCTAAATTTTAAATCGCATCGCACATGTAACAGCAAAAATAAGATGCGGTGCAGTTATGATTTTAGCTAAACTGCACTGCAAAGTGCGGTGCTAAAAATGGCTCAAAACTGCACTACATCGCACTACAACACCCCTAGTTGCTAGTCAAGTCTAATGTCCCATAATTTTGAGATTATTGTTTGATTTGTGTTGGCTTTCTTTGTTTCTTTTCAAAAGTATTTTTGACATGTGATAAATAGGGTGATTTTAATTTCAGTAGCAAATATCAATTTAGGTTAGGATTTCCTCAATTGAATGATGAACGTAAATGTTGGGTCATATTTTAAAGGAAATACGTAGGTAATTTAGGAGCTGACCTTGTAGTCCCAGCCAATAAGAAATAAACACATCACTAAAATGTGTTTACATAAGCTTTTGTGCCACCTCAGCCCAATACAACCTATCTAATTTAACTTCTTTTCAGCATAAAACTTTTCAAATATGTCAAGGATCTTGTGATTGAAGTCAGAGAGAAAATGGCTTGAACTGCGAGGTTAAAGCATGACGTAACTATCTCTCTCTCAAAAACAAAAACAAAAAAAAAACAAAAAAAAAACAAAAAAAAAAAAAAAAATTTCAAATATCTTAACCTTTTCAAACTTTTCATTTTTCTGGAATATGCCATGCCATCACCCCCAACTTGCCACATTCTTTCATGCCCATCTCCTCCTTTTTTGTGTGTGTGTAAATAAATAAATAAATAAATATATATATATATTAATATTAGTTCATTTAGTCCAATCTCCATTAATTCTCCCTCTAACATTCACATTGTGTCTATGCCCCTATCCCACTGACAGAGTCGACCCCAACCCCTTCAGAGAGGACCTTGGCAAGGTTGACGTGATTCAGTTTTTTAGGTCTACTGGTCTGCCTGTGATATAAAAACGAAGCATAGTAGAACTGAACGCCGATGATGTCCCAAGATTGGATGTGTGGTAGTTGAGTTGGGTGCACTTGGCCAGTCTTGGACATGAGATGACCATCTTTCTTGGCTAGCATTGCATTGTTAATGGCTTAATGCTCTTTAGTAGGAATGTCCGTTGGACAGCTCATAAACCGGCCCAATGAGGCTTTTTTTTTGGGGGGCAATAGAAAATTGGACCTCTTTCCATTTATAAATTTATAATCTCTTGGATTTAATGTAGCTATAAATTGCGGAGGTCAACAGAGTGGTTTATTTTTTTTTCATAATAGCATCCTACCTGTTGGGTTTAAGCCTGCAAGTAGAAGAACCAGTGCGTTATAACCATAATCTCAACCCCACGAGAGCACTAAAGACATTCAGTGTTGAACTGAGAACATGTGATATTTCCTAAATGCTTACTATTGCAAGATTCAAACTTAATACCCCCACCCCCAAGCCAACTGTGAGTAAGCCCAATAACCACTAGATCACTACCCTCAATAAAAGGATTGTACACTTTCTCCAAAAATGGCAAATATTTATTTGCTTTGCCACTTTAAAAAACTAGTAAGTTTTCCGTGCGATGCACGGATAATTTTGTAATATTTTATATAAGACGGTTTTAGATAATGTTGTACATATATTATAAAAAAAGTAAACTAAATTAGAGTAAAGAAATATATACATTTTGAGATATTAAAAATTAATTTAGTAGTTTCACTGCATATTTATAGCCTTTTCAAGGTAAGATTTAAAAAAAAAAAAAAAAAATCATGAAACCAAAAATAAATGAAAAAAAGTAACGAGATCATGAAAATCAACTAATTTTTGTTGTGTTCACATATTTAATACTATGAAATAAAAGTATATCCAACTCTTTCACTGTCTTCCACTCATCGATAGTGCGACATTAAAACATGATGTGGGCAAGTGTATATGCATGTGTCTTATAAATGATTTAAAACCATGGTAGAATATAGCTTTACACTACGTACCAAGTATTCTCTCTACTTATATACCCAAAACAAAAACTATCCAATCAAATGACACAAATCTAAATCATATTTAATCCCCAAATTTAAAAAGAAAAAAAAATACTCATAAGGGTTTCGGTGTCTAGATGGTGGTGGGAGGCCAATATGACGGAGGCAACGGCCCGTCAGATTTCTCTCTCTCTCTTTTTTTCAAATGTTTTGTCAGTCTCAGGTCTTTTATTTTGGTAATGTGTAGTGAAACAATGCGTTTTATTTAACAATCCACAACATTTTTGTGTCTCTCCATCTCTCTCCAAAGCCTTATCTGGTTAGTTATTGCTATTAGTCCTTAATTATTATTTTTTTTTGCTTTTTTTAAAATATTAAAATGGTGGGTATGTTAAAAGACATGAAAAAGGGAAAAATGTGTGATGTAAGCTTAGGCAATTAATGAGAGATTAATGAGATAATAGTAAAATAAGTTAATGTAAACTTTTGAGTAACAGTAAAAAAAACTTAATGAAAGAGGTAAAAAAAATGCTAAATACAAAATTAAAGCGCCACTTGGCAAGACCTCATACACTTCCGCATGAGGTCTCTGCTTATATAAATATATATATATATATATATTTTGATGATTATTCCTTTATAACTCCTAATCACTAATCAGCATGAATCTCAACAAACTTTGTGATAGGACTTTATCATACATACAAAATAAGCATATATATTTTTTTATCTTTATTTAAAAAAAAAAAAAAAAAAAAGGATATTGCTATTGTGTTCATCCTTATAAGAATTTAAGCACAAATTAAATTTTCATTATTTTTGACAATCTTTCTTTGATTCCTTTATAATTTATATATTGTGTTGGTTTAAATGAATTTTTTCTCAAGCTTTCAAAGGATGGACTTTAGATAAGATATTCAACTTTTATACGCCAAGCATTGACTATAAGTCTTATACATGGAACAAATCGAGATAAGAAATTAAGAATATGGTCAATTTTGGTCGGCTTAGCTTGATTTGTCTAGACATCAATTTTCCTCTTGACTAGTGTTTTCAGTTTCACCACCAGAATATATTACAAAAGGATCACCTTCAAATCCCCATCCCAGATGGTCAAGGGTAAGAAACGCTCTTGAATCATTTGAAAAAGGTCTGTCTCGGTTGGCGATCCATACTGAGCTGCTTTGCCCATAATTTGTGAACCAAATGCCCAAATACCTGTTTTCTTTGTTGTTGTCGTGACTCGTGAGTGGGATTGAAGAATCCCAAGGTGAACTTCCCTTTGGCAGAAACGAGGTATTGCGAAGAATTAAGAGCATCGCCTTGCTTTAGCGTTTCTGAGGCCGCTGACGAACCCCACAAGGATGAAATGATAATTATAAGCAATAAAGATGGATTCAAGAGCCTTTCCTTGCTAGCCATTGTTGTACACATCCAGCACTGCTTAACGCTAAACCTTGTAACATATCTAAAAGTGAATTATTGGTGATTTGAGCCCATACAAATATTATCCTAAATTCAGTGGACAATAGCAGATGGGAAGAGATAGAAAAAAAATAATTAAAAAATCATTTACACAAGCAAGATTGTATATTTACGCACCTATGGACAATGTTTGGACCAAAATGTGTATATCTAACCACTTTTTCTAACTCATTAATGCGAATTCGAATGCGAATGCTCGGCAGTACCATTTTGTCCCATAAGGAAATTGAATCCAATTTCTCAATCCTATATAATTATGGGCAGTACCATTTTCTCCCATAAGGAAATTGTATCCAATTTCTTAATCATCGCATATAATTAAGCCACGTACACTTCTTTGACTTTGCTACGTGCATGCATGGCTTAGGTTATTTGAATTCAATAATAGTTTCTTTGTTTCTTTTCAGAAGTATTTTTGAAATTTGATATATAGGGCGATTTTAATTTCAGTAGCAAATATCAAATTAGGTTAAGATTTCCTCAATTAAATGATGAACGTAAATGTTGGGTTATATTTTAAGAGAAACACTTAGGTAATCCGTAATCCGTTATCCGGAAGCTGACCTTGTAGTCTTGGCCAATAAGAAATAAACACATCATTAAAATGTGTTTACATAAGTTTTTGTGCCACTTCAGCACAATACAACCTATCCAATTTAACATCTTTTCAGCATAAAACTTTTCAAATATACCAAAGATCTTGTAATTAAATTGACACCTCCCCCATGTACAAAGTGATTGGAGTCACAGAGAAAATGGCTTGAACTGCGAGATTAGCTGCATGACATAACTATCTCTCTCCCAAGTTTCCTCTAATTGTTATTTTCTTCTTTCTTGATCAAAGTAACATCCCCATCATTTTCAATAAGGCTTGTAAGTCTTAACCCAACGTAGCAGTAAGTCAATAACAAAGAAAAAGTCTTTTGCTAGGAAACTTGGGAGACTAGCTAGCCACAAAATATTTGGTCGCAATTTGCTATTCACAATCAAATGACACGGAGTTAATAGTTATGACTGAGCGGGAGGCTCATGTGTGATAAAAGCACCATTTTTCTACCAAATATTAAAAGCAGTTTATCAGGGACGGAACCAGGATTCAAACTTAGGGGGTCAAAGTTATTTGTTCAAAAATTTTAAAAAATTGAAATATCAATACTAGAGGTTGACAACAATGCAATATTAGCATTAATTTTTTAATTATTTGTATTTTTTATTTTGAAAAAAAAAATCACAAATGACATTTATAATCAAGAGTTTTGTAAGTCAATTGGCACGTTCTAATACTTTCAAGGTCTGACCAAGATTAGTCCGATTCTTTATTCTATCGACATTATAAATTTAAAAAAAAATTATGTACTCTTTTCACATACTTCTATAATTAATAACTTCATAATGCTATATGTACAGTTAAAAGATTCTTTAAAAAAATACAAAAAACTATAGTTAAAAGTTCAAATCTATGTCAAGCATTATATTAATAAAACAGCCAAAATAATGGTTAATAATACCATGCATTAATATTCAGCTTAAAAAATGGTAAGACAATTATTGGTGTCTTGGTAAGGTTGAGAATTTTTCCTTTGAAAAATTGCAAGTTTGAAAAAATAGTAAAGAAAAAATATTGAAAGAGATCTATTAAACAATCACATGATAATGGACAATAACTTTGAGTCTTTAACTAAGTAAATAATAAAGCTTTTCCCATCATTACATTAATTTAGTTAAGTCACAGATGCATGCCAAGTGTGTCCCAAAGTTAATAAAACATTAAAAATAAAAATAAAAATTCTACCATTCAAAAAATAGATAATTTTTTTCCACTGATGAGTTAAAGACACCAACTAATCCAAGTTGTTGGTGATTAACTACTGTGTGGATGGAGCGATCAACAATATAAGAGTTGTCTCTGTGTCTATGAGGTGGAGTCATTTGAGAGAGGCATAGAGCTCTCAAATGAGAGGGAGAAATTAGGTAAAAGTTATTGAGTTTTTGTGATTTGTTTTGCTAGGATTTGTAATTGATTTGTTGTTATTGCTTTTGCTTAGACCGTATTTATGGTTTGTCCAAATATTTTTCTTATTATCCGGTTATGTGTTTTTTTTAAAAAAGATTTTTCTTGTTATCTATTTTTGAGATTTATGGGTCATCTTGTCAATTTTTTGGGGGAGGGGGGCCAAGTATATAAATTTTAGAACTTAAAGTAAATTTTTTGTGTAAATATGTATACTATAAGATTTTTTTTCAAAGGCTTGCCCCCCCAGCCCTAAGGCAGTTCCATCCCTATGTAGCTGAGTTGGGCGCACTTGGCCAATAGAGATGACCATCTTTCTTGGCTAGCATTGCATTGTTAATGACTTAATGCTCTTTAGTAGGAATGACCATTGGACAGCTCATAAACCAGCCCAATGAGGCTTTTTTTTGGGGGCAATAAAATTGGGCCTCTTTCCAGTTATAATCTCTTGGATTTAATGTGGCTATAAATTGCGAAGGTGAGTAGAGTGGGTTTTTTTTCTTTTCATAATAGCATCTTACCCGTTGGATTTAAGCCTGCAAGTAGAAGAATTGGTGCGTTATAACTGTAATCTCAACCCCACGAGAGCACTAGAGGCATTCAGCATTGAACTTAATACCTCCACCCCAAGCCAATTGAGAATAAGCTCAATAATCACTAGATCACCACCCCCAATTAAAGGATTGTAAGCTTTCTCCAAAAGTGGCAAATATTTATTTGCTTTGCCACTTTAAAAAATTTATTTTGCCTACAATGTTTACTTTACATTCCACTATTTATGTAAACTGATAATTGGCCTTAAAGATATACTTGACGTAAATGCTATATCCTTTTAAATAAGAGATAATAAATAATAAAGAAATAAAATTGATCTTTAACTAATTTTTAGGGCCCGTTTGGTAGAAGAGTTTGAGTAATGTTATTTGTAGTTTTTAGAAATACTTGTGGGTGAAAAAAGTGTGTGGAAATGTGTGTAAGGTTGTTTAAAAACGGAAAATATGAGTTTGAGTTTGTCTACCAAACAAGCCCTTAAATTTCAAAAAACAAATAAAGATTATGTCTCCTTTTTCTTTCTATGGATAGTTTGATTGGGCCTAAGTTTTGAATGGACAGTTCTGGAGACATTGATAAATTTCAGAGAGCTCCAAGCACCGGGGCCCAAGAACTCGCTAAGCTTCATAAGCCTATGATGGTACAGGCTGGGCTCATTTGGTGCAACTTGTGACTAACTTATCATTTCTTTGTTCGATCACATATATAACATGAATGTAAGTCTTACACTTCTCACCAAACTTGCACCAACTTACTTAACTCATCAGAGAAGGCATTCCATCCCACAATGATTCTTAACTTAGCATTTTTTATTAATCTCAAGTTGGTTAAACAAGTATCAATAGGATTAGAGCATGTCTCTCATTATTAAATTCATCATTTTTTAAATAGCTCCAATTTTTGGATTTAGTGATAATTTATCAATAAAATTAGAGCATGTCTCTCATTTTAAGTATCAATAGGAGTTTTTAGAAGTAAAACAATAGTTTATTTTTATTTTATTTTTTGCTAAATCAATAGTTAAATTATTTGAATTCACCATTTGAAATGTTGGAATAATTGTTAAACGATTAATTCATATTTGTCTAAAAAACAGGCAATATTTCCCATCAAGTATAGGCATTGTATTTGCCTAGAGGATTGAATTAAGCTCACATATATTGTATGTGAAACAAACCAATTAGTCCTATTATATTTAAATTCATATTTTAGATCACCTATAACAGGTGGCATTCGCTGTATGGTAGGACCAAAGAACTTTGTACAAAAGCAAAAAATTGAAGACAAAATGTGCACAATAATCAAACCCATGCTTGCAAGATTAATCCACACATTATTAGATGATGGGGCACGTGTTTTAGTTT
>JARYZH020001321.1:0-32318 GCA_030021035.2 Notholithocarpus densiflorus
TGGTGGCAGCTGCACTAAAAAGCTCTGCTTCATGGGTTTTCATGGTGGGATTCATGTAATCTCAACTGGGTTTTTTCTCTTTGTTTCAGACACATTTCAGTCTTTAGCAGATGGTGTACATTTGGGTCTCTGAATGAGGTAAGGGTCCTCATGAACTTTTAAGTTTTTGTCTGTTTATATGTCAGAGAGCTTCTAGCATATTAGAGTTTGGTCTATATGCTTGAGCAAAAAATTAGCATTTTTGTTTATTTGGTAATTTTAAAGAACTTAAGATTCTAGTACTTTGTATGTTCCTTGTGATAGAGGGTGTCTTGGTTGAGCATTGCGTTAGATAGATCTGGGGTTGTGTAGGAGTGATTGGGAACTCGGTGGGTTTGTAGCATTTTGGGACTGTGAAGGTTTGTTTATGGTAGATTTGGGTCTTTTGGAATTGGGTTTTTTCAGATCTTACTGGATTGAAAGTTAGGCTAACTTGGGCATTAGGTGTCCTTTTGGTTTATTAGGCTCTTTTGGGATCTGAGATATTAGAATTGGTGAGATGAAAGAAATGAAGTTGGTACCTTTGGTTCTGATTGTTTTTCTGTTTTTAAGGCATGGAACATTTGCCTCATTCACTCCTGTTGACAACTACTTAATTGCTTGTGGTTCTTCCAAAAATGTCACCTTCCAGGGTCGAATTTTTGTTCCTGATTCGGAGCATTCTTCACTTGTCCTAAAAATTGACAATTCTAGTATTGCTAGTTCCAATTCTAGTGTTCCATCTCCAATCTACCAATCTGCTCGAGTTTTCTCGGGCATATCTTCTTATAAATTTGAAATTGAGCAGAAAGGCCGGCATTGGCTCCGGCTCTATTTTTACACTCTTCCAAAGTCAGGCCAAAGCTTGAAATCTGCCTTGATGTCTGTAGTCACTGATAATTTTGTGCTCCTAAACAATTTCACTTTCAACAATTATAATGGTTCATATATGTCCAAGGAGTATGCAATCAATGTGACTTCCAATACCTTGACCCTTACTTTCATTCCTTTGAACAATTCAATTGCGTTTATCAATGCAATTGAAGTTGTCTCAATCCCGGATGAGGTGCTTCCTGACCAGGCATTGGCTCTAAATCCAACTGCTCCTTTTAGTGGCCTTTCTGAACTTGCCCTTGAAACTGTTTACCGGCTAAATATGGGGGGTCCTTTGCTCACTGCTCAAAATGATACTCTTGGAAGAACTTGGGAGAACGATGTGAAGTACCTCCATGTGAACAGCTCTGCAGTGAATGTGTCAGTCAACCCTGCAAACATAAAATACCTGACTTCTGTCACCCCCGAAACTGCGCCTAATTTGGTTTATGCCAGTGCTGAAATGATGGGAAATGCAAATGTCCCTGTAGTCAATTTCAACATAACCTGGGTATTTACTGTTGATCGAAACTTCACATATTTTGTTCGGGTACATTTCTGTGATATTGCAAGCAAATCTTTAAACACTCTAGTTTTCAACCTCTTCATAAATGATGATACTGCTCTTCCGAGTCTTGATCTATCATCCATTACCAATGACTTGTCTGTGCCTTACTACAAAGACTTTGTTTCCAACTCTTCAGTTGATTCAAATACTTTGACTGTTAGTGTTGGCCCAGATACTATGGCTGAAACTACTAACGCAACTATCAATGGGCTTGAGATTATGAAGATCAGCAATAAATTTAGGAGCTTGGATGGGCATTTGTCCATTGAGAGTTTCTTTCCTAGGTCACCCTCAAAGAACAGAAATATTGGAATCATAGTGGGTTCTATTGTAGGAGCTGTAGCTGCAATGGCGGTAATTGGTTTGTGTTATTGCTTCTTGGTGGCCCGCAAGTCAAAGACTACTCAGCAAGGGCATCCATGGCTGCCTTTGCCCTTATATGGGAACTCTCAGACCATGACAAAAATGTCCACAACTTCCCAAAAGAGTGGAACAGCCAGCTGCATCTCATTAGCTTCCTCCAACCTTGGCCGGCTCTTCATGTTCCAAGAAATCATGGACGCAACAAACAAGTTCGATGAGAGTCTACTTCTTGGTGTAGGGGGTTTTGGCAGGGTTTACAAGGGAACGCTAGAGGATGGGACAAAAGTAGCTGTTAAAAGAGGAAATCCCAGATCTGAACAGGGTATTGCTGAATTCCGAACTGAGATTGAGATGTTATCCAAGCTCCGCCATCGCCACCTTGTGTCACTTATTGGCTACTGTGATGAAAGGTCAGAAATGATTCTTGTCTATGAATACATGGCTAATGGACCCCTCAGAAGCCATTTGTATGGAACAGATCTACCATCTCTATCATGGAAGCAACGGCTTGAAATTTGCATTGGCGCTGCAAGGGGGCTCCATTATCTCCACACTGGTGCAGCTCAAAGCATAATTCACCGAGATGTGAAGACTACCAATATTCTCTTGGACGAGAACTTTGTAGCCAAAGTTGCCGATTTTGGGCTCTCAAAAACTGGTCCATCTCTTGATCAGACACATGTGAGTACAGCTGTTAAAGGTAGTTTTGGTTACCTTGACCCTGAATACTTTAGAAGGCAACAGCTGACAGAGAAATCAGATGTGTATTCATTCGGGGTAGTCCTAATGGAAGTTCTCTGCACAAGGCCAGCTTTGAATCCTGTTCTTCCCAGGGAGCAAGTCAATATAGCAGAATGGGCAATGACTTGGCAAAAGAAGGGCATGCTTGATCAAATCATGGACTCAAATCTGGTGGGGAAGGTGAATCCAGCTTCTCTTAAGAAATTTGGTGAAACAGCTGAGAAGTGCCTGGCTGAGCATGGGGTCGACAGGCCATCAATGGGAGACGTCCTGTGGAATCTTGAATATGCACTTCAGCTTGAGGAGACCTCATCTGCACTAATGGAGCCTGAAGACAACAGCACAAATCACATTCCGGGGATCCCATTGACCCCGCTTGAGCCATTTGATAACAGCGTGAGTATGATTGATGGGGGCAACTCTGGCACAGATGATGATGGAGAAGATGCTGCAACAAGTGCTGTATTCTCTCAGTTAGTAAATCCTCGTGGGAGATGAGAAGATAAGACTTTCATTATTTGTGATCCAGGTCACCAGATGCCCTGTGAAAGACATGGCCATCTTGGCTCGGATAGTAATTGGAAAGACCTTACTTGAATGATTGAAGGTTGCTTTTAATTTCATTATTCTCTTCTTTAAATTTTTACCTCAATTTTTCGTCCACAATTTGTTTAGTATGTAATATAGTTGAGTGGTGGGTGCCAATTGACCAATCAGAAATTGTATCTTAGTTACCATAAATATTGTATCGTTGTCTTTGTATAAATCTATCAGGGTCTCAGCTGCCCATGTTTTTATACAATTAAGAGATATGATTGTATTTGCGTTTATAACTTTGTTCACAAAAGGACACAGAAAATAAGGTTTGGATTATGATTTCTGTGACCAAACTGACTTGGTATGTTTTAAGTTCTATTATATTTGTTGGTTTCTGTTCTTTCTTAGTTTGAGGGAGATTGGTGTTTGAAAAAACGAAGACAAAACAAAGAAGAGAGACAAAAGTTTTTTAGTGGTTCGGCTGAATGCCTACATGGCTACATCCACAGATTCTTTTATTTGCTATTTTTTCATTGCTTTGTTATTTTCTAGAGCTATCTTTATATACAAAATTTCTGCATGCAAAATCCTCACATAAGTTATATCTGTATTTTTATATAATAAGTTCTATCTATCTTTATTATATTCGTTGCCTTGTGGATTTGATGTTGCTGATTATGTGGAGATGGACAGATGGTGTTGCTGTTGAAGGGTTAGGGGTTGGTGAATTTTCCAAACTGGTTTGGCCTTCTTTAACACTCCACTTCAATTTTGAGCATATTTTAATAACTCCGAACTTGCCATTAAGAAATTCAACTTGGGCATCATCAGGTTGTTGACTTGTAGGTAAATTTGTAGTTCGGATGATCAACTCGTTTTGTTCTTTCTCACTTATTACCTAACAATATTTTTTTTTTGATGAGTATTACCTAACAATTAATCTCGATGTGTTTTGTATACGGGATTTGAAGCTATATGGATGGCAACGTTGTAAATCTTAGTATAATTTGGTTGGTTTGTGGGTGTGGTAAGTTGTTGTGAAATATATGGAAAAAATAATAAAATAGCAAACACCACAACAAACAAAAAATTAACATGGTTTGGCTAACTCCAAGCTTACATTCATGGGCAACGCCAACCAAAATTCATTATTAATAATATAAATTACAACCACACAAACTCTTACAAAAAAAAAAAAAAAAAAAACTCTCAAATATAAGCTAACTCAAAATCTCAATACTCAAAGGTGCTCTAACACTAACCCACTAGGCAAAGCTTAAGGGCCCGTTTGGTACATGTGTTTAAAAACTGAAAATTGTTGTTTAAAAACTTTTGTGAAAATACGTGTGGATGAAAAAGTGTGTAGAAATACTTGAAATGTTGTTTAAAAACTGAAAATTGTTGTTTGAAAACACTCACCAAACACCCCCTAAGTCTTTACCTCTCTCACAAGACAAAATTTTGCTTCTAACTCTCTCATACACAACAAAGCCACACCACTACTTTTTTTATAATATCCCGCGCTATATACTAATATTTTGTAATTTCATTTGAAATAATTTCTTATGTTTTTTAAGACCAATATATAATACTCATTTTGTTGTACAAAATTGATGTTTTTCCCACAGTATTGCTAAGTGATTTGAAGCTTGATCTTCTAAATTCATATTTTATATCTTCTTTTTGTCTTAGAATTGGTTTTCAAATATTGAGTGGAATTGCTTTACTAATCTAGATTTTTGAGATTGGATCTGCCTAATTTAGATTTTTTAATTTTTTTTTATTATAATTCTAGGAGATTATAACATTTTATAATATTTACTATAAAAAGTAGAATTTATTTTTGAAACTGATTAAATGATTTTGAAATATTTATATATATATATAAATAATTTAAAGTATAAAATACCTTCATATCCTAAAATTATAGAAATTCAAGCAACCTCCCAAACAATTCCTAAACCATATACTGAGACCCTAACCCCAAATACTTATTCTATTATCTCGATGAAAGGAAATCATTTGAAAATATTAGCATAAAAAGAATGTGATCAAACAATAAAAAATTGGCTAAAAACACTTCAATTTATCAATATTTAATTGCCTATAGCTAGGTTTCCATATCCTAACCCCCCTACCTCCACCCCCCCCCCCCCACTCCCAAAAAAAAAACCCAGAAAACACTCTGAAATCATCATTGACTTTTACTGCTGTGACTCATATAAATATCACACTAAATACTAATTAAATACAACATACTAGTAAAAAAACCAACAAAGAAACTTATAAATTTAATTTGAGTTCTAAAACAAAACAAACAAAAAAAATAGCTAACCTCATTAATAATCAATTAGAAAGTTTCTTTCTATTTTTCTTTAGTTCTTAAACAAAATACATTTACGGATTTTCCACACTAAAATCTCAAACAACCAAAGACCGAAAGCCAATCAAAATCTTCACAATACCCGCAATGTCAGACCTCAACATCAAAACTGTAAGTCATGTCACTTAATAAAAAATGCAAGCCTCCCTTTCCTAGTCATAGCCAAATCATACGGTTTAGGATAAAATGAGATGACAATGTTGGAGATTTGGATGAATTTGCTCCCAAAAATCTTGTATCTTTAAGAATTTCAAGAGAATAGCTGCATTGTGATAAGAAGAATCCCTTATTTGGTTGAGCAAACTCTTTGCTCAAGAAATGTTTCAAATTCCCATGGTCTTTAGTTTGAAGGTTTGAAGCATTCGCTCAAGAATGTTTTGGCATTCTCAATTTGTTTCAATTTTTTTCAAGTTAAGATGTCAATATAAACGACCACAGTGAGATTATGTCCTTGGGATTAGAACAATAAATAAATCTAGCACTGCAAAAGAAAATTTGGAAAACCATTGATGAGAAGCCTGTTTGGGCAAGATAAGAACTTGTTGAAATTGTAAAATTGTGCCCCTTTCGTCTAAAACAATGAGGGAGTCACATATGGTCATCCTCTATAGTAAAAATGGTATCAATAATGGATCTAAGTGAAAGTGATGTTGCTCCATCCACTATAGTCATATGAGTTGATGCGAAAAATGTTCGATCTCTGGCGTTCCATTTATTTTAAAAAATAATGAACATTATTTCTTGTTGACAAATGTGGCAAGGTAGTTAGCCCAGGTGTTGACATTTTTCTATTTGCCACACAAGCTAATTCTCTGAAGATTTTAACATAAAGAAGCTCCAATGATGATGTGATTTGATTTTCAAAATTGAAGGACTTAATTGATACCATTAGTAGTTAATGAAATAATTAGAACTGAATCCAATAATTCAATGACCAAATAAATAATTTAACTAAAATTATATCACCATGTAATGCAATGTAGTTATTAAGCTGGAGATCTAACTGTAAAAGTGGTATATAACTTATTTAGAAAGTTCATTAGACTCAAAATTGATTAGATAACATTTATGGGTCTATTTGGATACCGCTTATTTTACTGAAACGGAAAACTTATTACTAAAAGTACTGTAGATAAAGATAACTTAGTTAGAGTTCGTATTTTGAAAATTAAGAGTTGAGAGAGAGAGAGAGAGAGATATATATATATATATATATATATATATATATATATATATGTATATGAAAGTCATGAAACATGGACCTATTTTTTTAATCAAATAAATGATTGTACATCTGTAATGATGTGATGGGCAATATAGGAAAGAGAGCATCCTGCAACCAAGCAAGGAATCGCCCTTTAATTTGTTGTTTGCTTCTGCTGCTAATATATAGGCCGGTCTGTTGCATTATTAAAAATCTTGACAATCATGAGTTCATGACCATTTGAATTGGTACCTTTATTCAGACCAAAAAAAAGAAAAAAAGAATTGGTACCTTTATGAAAATAATGACATTTCATATTGCCCATGGTTAATACATCATCCCTTAAAAAAACATGGCTAAAATATTAATTTTATTTCTAAACTTTAAAAATTCTTTTTTCATACTAAACTATTGAAATGTTTTATATAAGAAGATGTATCTTTGATAGGAGATAAATCTTGCAGGCTGCGTAGTTTTCTTATTCAAATTTGTACATAGTACTATCAAAAGAATAAAAGATAAACTATAAGTTCTTTAGGCATATTATTTCTTAATTCAATAAACATACTAATTATTGCTTTTAAGATTAAATATTGTAAATCATCTATTGTTTCTAAATACAATAAACATGTTAAGTATTGTTGTTAAGTGAATTTTATTTATTAAAGCTTAGAATGCTTTTATTTATTAGTTTATGTTTATACTCTTACAATTATTTTATTTAACAATTCAACTTCACTTTGATAACAATTGGTCTTTGTAGTTGTATTAAGAAAATTTTTGTTGTGTTAACATTTGCTTTTATCTTCACAGACTAATTATTATTATTATTTTTTTTTAAGAATCACCATCTATCTATTTGTTTGATTCTCTTTTAGTGTTAACATTTATTACTCACTAATTGATTGACCCACGCCCCAGTCCCCACTCAGGAAATAACAAATTAAAAGCATGTTCAAATTTAGCCACTCTAGTCACATATTTGGTCAAAAGTATAAATTACTTGAGAATTGTTATGTCCACAATATTTTTACAATAAGTCCTAGGTGTTAAGTTGTTACCGATTTTAATTTGAAACTACCACTAAAATTATTTTTTTTACCTAATAGTAATAGCCTATAACAACCTGCTATTTAAATTTTTTTGTAAAAGTGCTGTGAAAATTTTGTGAACATAGAATTTCTCAAATTAATTATAACGTTATTTGCAAGAATAAATTGCTAATAAAGTCATCTTCAAGCTTATATCAGTTGAGCCTAAAAAAAATTAGAGTCAGGGTGTTCAAAATTTTATTTTAAAAAGTCAAAAGTCACTCAAAAAAAAAAAATTAAAAAAAAAAATATATATATATATATATATATATCAATTTCAAGACTATTGAAAGTCTGTTATTCAAATTTTGAAAGAAAAATCTTTTTTCATCCTTCAAAAAACAATTATCTTTCAAGAAACTTTGTTATTTTTGATTGACTACACAAGCATTGTACTCTTGTGCCATGCTCTAATGTCACATGTCCATAAATTTTGTATAACTTTTTTTATTAGTGTTTTTGTTGCTTTATATATTCATTAAAAGTATAGCATCTTTTCCATTTGGAACACGTTAATTATAGATACAAACTCACATTCTTTTAAGAGTGGTGTTTATTTCACACATATCTATATTTTATAAGCTTTTACATGGAAGAAAGCAATTGAAAGAATACACACTAAATTTGTAGCACTTTCACATAGAAGGATGCAATTGAAAGAAAAGGGTCACATGCTGCATGAACTTAAATCCGGAATAATAGGTTAAAAAAAAAAACAATCAAGCAAACAAGAAAAAAATAAATAAAAGAGAGAGAGAGAGTCGTGAATTTTAATTCACTACTAAGAGAACAAAATCCACCTCACTTTTTACTACCTATGTCCCACTTACAAAGGAAGAAACAGAGCCTTCATTTATTATTTGAAGATGCATCAAGTTTCATACTTAATTATTTCCTGCAAACTATTCCATTCCCACCTGTGGCTCCACCGGTGCAGTCTAGCATGCCATACTCCATCACCAATGAGTCCTTTTGATCCACAACTCCAGCTGGAGAGAACACACAAGAACTGCAATCTGCAGAGACAAGTGATGTAGTTCTGTACTTGCCTTCACCTCCCACTGCTGGCATTGCCACTCCTGGCTTTGCTGGATTCTTGAAATCTGGCTGGTAAGTCCTGCCTAGAACTCCTTCAACTTTTGAGGATAGGCCATAGAATCTGAACTGTACTTCCAAATGAGCAAAACAGTCATCTGAAGGTATCTGATAGTTGTGAATTCTATCATCTTCCTTTGTCACAGGCACCACATTGACCGATATCTCAGCGAGTTCTGGAAGAGTGACTACAACACTATTCTTGTTTGATGTTCTCTCACTACAACAAATCTGACTTTTTTCAAAGGTCAAAACCCTTAAAAAAAGTATTAAAAAACATTGAAAAAAATTATTTTAAGAGTCTAATTGACCCTTGATAACCTTCGAAACATATACCGTCGAAAAGGAAATTTTAACGGCATTCGTGGCCCTTAAAACAAGTACTTTAATCTTATTTTGAGGGTCAAGAGACCCTTAAATAACCTTTTACCAAGGTTTAAAAAATTTATATTTACAACCCTTGATAAATAAGGTTGTTTAAGGGGTCTCTTGACCCTCAAAATAAGATTTTATTTAATTAAAAAAAAAAAACCACAATCATGCACAAAATATATAAATATATATATACACACACAAAAATTCACAATTGTTGAGATGATATGCTATGATATTGATATATAGCAAAAGTGATATATTGCTACAATTACACTTTCTTTGATCTCTAAACTCAAACCTACAAATTAACAGATTAGGGGCCGCATACAAAATGCCGATATGTCAATTATTGTTTAAGAGAAAAGATATCAACAACCAAACTATGTACAAAGACCAAATCTGTCCAAGAGTTAAGAGTTTTGATACATTTTATTCTTCATCATCATCTCCAAAGCAAGAAGTTATCAGCTAGTACAATTGAACATTTCAGCCATTATGGGTGTCCTCAAGTTTCTGAAAAAGAGAGAATGATACCAAAAGTCAGATTAACCCGTTCAATATTTATATGGATTAATTCAATAGTCAACAAGGGCAAGAGTTTTAAATTGTAAAAACAAGTTACCAATTCATTTCACCCACATGCACCCTCCTGTTCGTGCGCTACAAAGAAAATAATATCATAGAAACAGTGAACTTCTTTGGCACACAGCTTGCTTGGCTTCTCTCAATGATTATCTAAATGGTTTTCTTATTTTCTTTGCATGTGTCACTGCTTATTTAACAAGCATACGCCAGCTCATCCTCCATCATTACGTAACCATTATCATTGCAGTGTCTCCCAGTACGATTTTTTTTTTTTCTCTGGTAACTGTTTCTGAATGTCCAAGAATATGTACAATTAAAGCTTTAACTGGCTATTCAGTATGTCCAAGAAAGGGAACAAGTTTGGTCTGATCTGGAGCCATGAAGTAAGTTTTTGTGTGTGTGTGTTTCTGTTCTTTCAACTGTTTATTCTGGTGTTTTTGTTTGAATTCTTTGTTTGGAATCTTTTGATGATCATGAAAAAAAATGAAAGCAAACTAAAAAGAAAGGAACTTTTTGTGCCTATTATCTATTAGTATGAAACAAAGAGTTCTGTTAGGCTCAAATAGAGTAGCTATTCATGGGTTCTAAATTCTAATTATTGAAATGTTTAAATTTTGAAGCTTTTGAATTCTGTCTGCTCTTATGTAAGAGACCTTTGGGGGTTTGTGAAGGAGCAGAGAGCCAAAGTCAATAGAAGACTGGACAAAATTCAAATTTTCTAGATTAAACTGCTTATCTTGACAAAGTAGAGCAGGCAAGACTCCTAAACTACCACATATAGAATTCTAGCAAGTTTAGGATTACCCCAAGAAGCAACTCTATGTTTTAGCCCTAACAGCATGTCTAAACCAATGAGTATAACTTGGGAGAATACCAGTAGTAAGCAAATCAGCCTCAACATCATCTCTGGTCTTTGCAAAATAGTTACTGCATTTCTTACATGGACAATAAATTTTATCCCCCATTGTTGTATGCTGCTCTTTGTTCTGCCATTTGATTAGCTTGTTGTTCCTCAAAATGTCTTCTTTGTTCTGCCATTTGAATAGCTTGTTGTTCGAGCATGCTTTTGAGGTTCTTTACTTCTTCTTTCAACTCTGCATCAGCCTCTATTCGTTTGTGTTCAGATTCCAAGCGTTTTTGTTCAGATTCTTGGAGTCGCTTCTCAAGATCATACATTCTAGATGAGGAGGAACCCCATAACTTGGTAGGAGTGACTCCAGCCCCATAGCCACGAACTCGTCCATGACGCTCAGGTCCAAACACCTCCACAAACATTTGATCTTGAGATATTTGCAATGCCCCCTCATTCACTTGAGTAGTAAGATTCCTCAATGCCACCTAAAAAGAAAAGTAACTTGCAACAAAACCACATAAAAATATACTATTTATATTAATATAATTAGAAGATTTCATACCAATGCATCTTGTGTTGGTTCATTTACTGCTTGCCCATTAGCTTGCACATGGGTGATGTCAAATAATTCAATTCTACTAGGGCTATGACCTGTCTTCTCTTTCTACCATTTGACAAAACAAATAGAAAGCATATAGTAATTAAGTATTTAAGATGAATAATGCAATAACTCAGCAAAATAAAGTCAAATAACAACAAATAGAAAACATTCCAATAGTGATAGTAATAGATAGAAAAACAAAATCAAGAAACATGTTGATTACAATATCATTGGCAGTGATATTGTAGTCATTGGCATATACCTCCTCCGCACTACGTTGTTGGAAACTTTTTGAACCAGAAGTGTGGATAATATTGTTTTTGTCCCGATTTCCCTTGTTTTTCAAACACATGTCCTATATTTAAGAATGATAAATCAGTCCCATAAACCAACAAATCCACAAGGCAATAGTTAAGAATAAATTTGATAATAAATTCTTTGTAATGGTACCATATAATCTTGCTTGCTCCACAAATCCACGAGACAATTCCAATCATCCTTCTCTAGTCCAGGTGGAACATTTGCTCGTGCCTCTTCTGTTACTTCACCATATGGCTTAAACCACTTTTTCTTTAGGGAGTCACGATAATTCAAGTAAGAACTACCAATTTGTCGCCAAACCTCTTGCTCTCGACCTTCAACTTTGAAATACTCCTACAATAGAATCAAACATAAATACACAAATAAGAATATAATAAAAAAAATCATAGAAGCTGCTACTAGATTTTATTATACTACTTACCAATACTTTATCAAAAAGCTTCCTTTTGTTAATATAGGGTACTTTTTTCCAATCTGTGAACTTTAGAGGTACATTTTGTTGTGCCCTAACAAGTTTTGTACATTCATTTATTAAATCACAAGCATGAGGCCCTACAGGTCTTCCATTCAGCCAACCAATCTCATATCTTTCCCCTCCCTTGAACTCTTTGGCCAATTTAAGATTCCGAGTAGGCCCTCGCCCTTTCTTCTTCCCTATGGGGAGAAAAATAAAGATCACCTCAACTTACTAGAATAGTATCTTCGATATAGTATTAAAAAACTTGAAAGCATAATTTAAAACTTACCTTGATGAGCCAGATCATTTCTACTTCCATTAGCATCACTTGTGCCAACTCCTCCTTTGCTACCTCCGTTTGCCATTAGTAGAATCCCTTACTTTGATCAATCCAATATATGTTAGTTCTATTCATCATATGCATATTTAATTAGTTTAGTCAATACACGCATATTACTATATAAATGAAACATATACATAAATACACGATATAAAACAAATGAACATGTAACTATTTAGATAAGTCAAGAACATAACTTTCAAGTAAATAAATTACATTCATTTTGAAACGTTTAATCTCATTAATTCATATCAACATCATCCATATCCATAAGTCTGCTAGGTATGTCAACCCTATCTAATGAAATAATAGCATCATCTTGATCATCAGTACTTATGAAACCCATTTGATGACCATGTGAATCATTCTGTTGGTATGGCTCTTGATCATCATCTTCTTCTTCATCATCATTTTCCTCCTTTGGAGATGGCATATTGTAATAATTTCGAGGTTTTGTTTTTATAACAAAATGCCACTGAGGATTCCTTATGCTTTTCACATAAAATACTTGCTCGGCTTGACATGCTAACACGAAAGGTTCATTACTCTTTAATGAACGTGTTACATTCACAAGAGTTCGACCAAACTTGTCAACCATAATTCCTCTACCACAATGGTCAACATCCCTCCAATCACATTTAAACATTGCAATCTTATTACCTCCCATGTAGTGTAACTCAATGATATCAATTAAAACACCGTAATAATCACGATTGTCTGTACTTG
Organism: Notholithocarpus densiflorus; assembly: GCA_030021035.2. NCBI lineage: Eukaryota > Viridiplantae > Streptophyta > Magnoliopsida > Fagales > Fagaceae > Notholithocarpus > Notholithocarpus densiflorus. The sequence goes on from JARYZH020001321.1 coordinate 13,132, forward strand.
CATCTCCTTTTACCAAGACTCCACAACTTTGAGTTCTTCTGTTACAATCGACTTCATTTTTTCGAAATCTAAAACCATTGACAATGTACCCATTATAACATACAGCTTCTTCTAATGGTCCACGAGCCAGATCTAAGAGTTGCTTGCTCACTTTCCTTTCATCATATAATTGAGTAATCTATTCAAAACAAGTTCAAAATCAATACATCATTATAATTGACTCAAATTAAGCATATAGAACAATTATAATAATTTCCATATAGATAGAACTTACGTTACTTTCAAACCACTCTCAAAACTGTTTTTTATGTCGATTCTCTACATTCTTAACACTTGCTTGTTGAATCATGTACTTGTGCTCCCTAGATAACACAAAATGCAATTACATTGTAAACAACTAAGAAGTTTAAGAAGAAAGCTAACTCTATGAGAAATTAATATTAACTACATTTCAACTTACTCAATATATGGGAGCACTTCATCGCAATTTTTCAAGACATATAAATGTGCTTGCATCCACTCTTCTTGACTAAGTTGACGTGAGACATATCCCCTACCTAAAGCACGACCAATTGGAGAAAAAATGGGCAATCCTTCGTATGGCTGTAAATGATCTCCATCCCAATTTCGTTCAACTCGATTAAATCGAGTCTCAATACCATGAAAGTATCTTGAGCAAAATGTCAAGCATTCATCTATCAAATACCCTTCTGCAATAGAACCCTCTGGACAGGCAAGATTACGAACATAGTTCTTTAGTGTTTGCAAGTATCTTTCTATCGGGTACATCCACCTATATTGGATAGGTCCAGCAATCATAGCCTCACCAGCTAGGTGAACAGGTAAATGCATCATAACATCAAAAAATGATGGAGGGAATATCATTTCCAACTAACAAAGTGCTATTGCAATTTGAGATTCCATTTTCTCCAAGTCATCCACACTTAGCACCTTTGAGCACAATGCTTTAAAGAAATTACTCAGCACAATTAGTGGTTTAGACACCTCTTCTGGCAGCAATCCATCTATTGCCAAAGGAAGTAAGGTCTCTAATAAGATATGGCAATCATGGCTCTTAAGTCCAGATATCTTCCGGTCTTTTAGATTCACACACCTAGCAATGTTTGAGGAATAACCATCAGGAAACTTTACCTCCTTTAAGAATCCACAAAAATCTCTTTGCTCGCCGACAGATAAAGTATAACATGCAGATGGCAGCTTTAAATATTCCCCACACGGTATTGGATGGAGTTCCTCCCTAATGCCCATAGCTTTTAGATCAAGACGAGAATTCAAGTTATCTTTTGTTTTCTTTTTAGTACTCATCAATGTCCCGATTATACTATCACACACATTCTTCTCAATGTGCATAACATCTAAATTATTTCTCAATAATAAGGTTCTCCAATATGGTAATTTGAAAAATGTACTCTTCTTCGACCAATTATCTTTTTCATTTAACTCATCATGTTTTCTCTTCTTTGCACCATTCCTAAATATCAAGAATTCAAGATCACATAATTGACTAAGCACATCATCTCCAGATAGTTGTTTAGGGGATAAACCAATCTCTTTCTTACCATCAAATTTCTTAGATTCCAATCTCCATCTATGCTTGATTGGCAAGAAGCGTCGATGCCCCATGAAACAAAACTTTCTTCCATTTTGCAAATAAGAAGAACTTGTTTCATTATGACAAGAAGGACATGCCAAAGCACCCATTGTATTCCAACCAGAAAGATTCCTATATGCTGGGAAGTCATTAATTGTCCATAAAACTGCTGCACGCATATTGAAATTTTGATTTCTAGAGGAGTCAAAAGTAGTAACACCAACTTCCCATAATTTGTTCAGCTCATCAATTAATGGTTGCAAATAAATATCAATTTTAATTTCCGGACCTTTCGGTCCTGGAATGAGCAATGCTAGCATAAAATAAGATTGCTTCATACACATCCACGGTGGTAAATTATATGGAACAAGGACAACAGGCCATGTGCTATGACTGGTGCTCATGTTTCCATATGGATTAAACCCATCACTTGCTAAACCCAACCTAACATTGCGCTTCTCAAAAGAAAATGACTCATGTATCTCATCAAAATTTTTCCATGCCTTAGAGTCAGCTGGATGTCTTAATAGACCATCATCAACACGCTTATCATGATGCCAAGTCATGTAGGAAGCTGTCTTTTTTGACAAGAAAAACCTCTTGAGCCTTGGTGTTATTGGGAAATAACGCAATACCTTGTGAGGGACTTTTTTACCCCTTACTCTCCCTTCACTTGATTTCCATCTTGAGAGGCCACAAACTTGACACTCACTTTTGTTGGAATTTTCCTTCCAATACAACATACAATTATTTCTACAAGCATCTATCTTCACATAATCAAGACCTAAATCCCGAATCATCTTCTTTGCCTCATATAATGAATCTGGCAATTCTACAATAACTTTAGAAAGTGCATCATTCAACAATTGAAGCAATAGAGTAAACGATTTGTTTGTCCAACCACTAAGGCATTTAATATGAAGTAACTTCACAATGAAAGACAGTTTTGTATACTTGCAATCTTGAAAAAGTTTCTGCTCGTTATCTCCTAGTTTTAGAAAAAAGTTAGCTGCATCATCATTAGGCTCTTCAGGAGTATCGTCGCCACTCAAATCTCCAGCTACACAACTAGCTACATTAAATGCTGCACAATAATCTTCTACCATCTCACTCAAGCCATCCCCGTCTGACTCATCATCACTATCCAAACTATCACATGTTTGAAAATGTCTCTCCTCACCATGTCTAAACCAATGAGTATAACTTGGGAGAATACCAGTAGTAAGCAAATCAGCCTCAACATCATCTCTGGTCTTTGCAAAATAGTTATTGCATTTCTTACATGGACAATAAATTTTATCCCCCATTGTTGTATGCTTAAATGCAAAATCAAGGAAGTCTTTAATTCCTTGTCTATACTCAGGAAGAGCTCTATTCCTGAGCTTTACCCAATTCCGTTCCATCTAAAGTTGGATTAAATTTTTTTTTAAATCTTCAATGAGGGACACACCTTAAGTTGTCCTCAACCGGAAAAGAGTACTAAATCCAGTGGAAAAGTCTGCATAAAAGAATATTTCAATGTAGAGTTAGACATTATATAAATCCAGTGGACATTATATTTCAAAGTACTTGATGATCTTAAGCTCTAAGGATATGAAAAAAGAGGAACCAAAAACAATCTACCAGCCCACTGTTTCTATGACTAGAAACAGTTTTTTTTTTTTTTTTTTTTTTTTTTTTTTTTTTTTTTTTTTTTGCAATATCCAACTTGGGTGTTTGAAATATCTCATCAGAGAATAAATGAAAATCTGCAACTTTGTAAACCTCAGCATGCGGTCAAAAAGTTCAGAGAATCATCAAGGAATACAAGAAGTAAATGAGGAGAAGCTGTAATCAAAACATGAGTACTAAGTGGTCAGGTGGAAATGGGAAGGTTACTAGTTGCTATAAACCTAATAGGCAAAAAAATTATTGACTTTTATTTCTTTCTTTCTAGTGCAATGTCTAAATAGTGATTTACCTAAGCAATCCGATTTTATAAATTGTTAAAAGGATAGAAAGCACTATGCAATCAGTCCTAATGCTCTCTAAGTCTATGTTTTGCAGGTACTTTAGTAACAATTCACTCTTTGCAATCTCAAGTTCAAAGACAGAGAGGCCTGTTTGGGTGTGCACAGCTCCTGATAATTGGAAGTTGGTGATCATTGCTGAAGGGTTTTCGAAAGATTGTTCTAAGTTGGAGGAAAAATGTCAAAACTGTTTTCTGGTTGCTTCAGCCTGCAATACATTATGTACAAAAAGAACGCTATATGTTTTGGGTTGAAAATAAATAAATAAATAAAATCTCTTTTCACAGCTACTCTTAAAGAATTCTCTCTCCTTGTCCTGTTTATTGCAAGTCACATTGGAGGATATATCTACACAAAGAAGAGAAGGCTTCTTTGATGAATAAATAAAATAAAATAAAATCACTTCTGACTCACGGAAGCAGGGGATGGCAGTGTTTTTTGCTATTCATAACAAGGGCACTAACTGAGGCTAGGGCTTTAGCTAAATTGGCTTCTAAATCACATATGAATATCTCCTGGCCTTTGTAATAGAAACTTGAACCAACCCTTCCTTTTGATTGTATAAAAAAAAAATCTAAAAATGCAAAAAATTGTGTGTCATTACCAGTTAAAAGTACCTTTTTTAGGTGGATGGGGATTATGCTATTGCTTATAAACTTCAACCCAAGAGTATAAAATTTACCTATTTATTCTCCCTACATTTTCAAATTGTCAAAAGGTCAAAAGAGATATAGAGAGCCAGATTATAGAGAGCCAGATACACTATATAAATTACCAATTCTAATTTCTTTGATTGTTAAAACTTTGTTAAGTTGTGTTAATTCTATTTTTGGTATGAGTGAGTTGGTTTTTAAGAATGCAGTGGCTTTGATTGAGGGACTGTTGAAGAGAGCAGGCCGTGCCTGCCATGGAATAAGACATCTAGAGGCTAATATCTTTGCTCCATATGGATAAACAGTTATAGCGACTTCAAAAAAAAATTATTTGATAAGCAAGTAAGAACTTTTATTGGAACACACTACTAAACTCAGTTACAGATTTCCAAACCCAAAGGCTTATCTAAGTCTGTGCACAAACTCAATTACAGATACAAAAAGAAACACAGATAAAACTACAATTCAATCAACTCCCCAAAATCAGCATAAATTTCTATTCAGTACAGAATCAATGAACCTTCCTTTAGCAGCTAGTCGCGCTTTTATCTCATTTGATGGACTGGACTTCTCCAGACTTGACCACTCACTTCAAAATTCCTAGATATGATTATAAAAATTCCATAGTGAATTACCCTAAGAACTCTAAAGAATCATAATCCTTGTTCTTATTGTACAAAAGCCTAAAAATTGAGGAAAGGTATCATTATCTTCCCTATTTCCTAAACAAATATATTGGTCATGATATCAAGTATCAACCTTCAAGACTCTAAAAACATCTAGAGAGATTACCTTTCTCCTTTTACCTCACCTATCACTATCATATCATTTAGATGAAGTTAAACTCATCACCGTCATGTCCTAAGGCTGAAGCCTGCAAATAATATGATAATATATATTAATATTGCTTTTCCTAAAATAAACTTATTAGTAGTATTACCAAATCCATGATGAGGAAATAGAGACCCCAAAATAGAGAAAAGAGTTTACTAGTATACAAAATATTTTCAGATAATTCTGATTTTAAACACCACAAAGTTGTTGCAGAACTAATAATGAACAACACAATAATCGCACAAGTGTTCACAATACTTTTTTTTCTCTTTCCTGATAGGTAAACATTCATGATACTCAACCATTGAGGTACTACTTTGACAGAAAAATGAAGACATCTGTAACAAGTAATAAAATAGAACTTACATTGTGGCATGACTAATTGATGGGACAGAGTTGTAAAAGCATAAAACTTAAATCACAAGGCCACTTCAGTCAAAGCATATCAAACTGCCATACGTAGTTATCCAAAATAAAGATATCCAAAATATTTTTGCAGTAATTGCATATACAATATATGCAATATTCAAGCAACACCAAACCAAAACACTATAACAGAAAACAGAATTTGCATTTCAGAATATGTGTAAAGCAAAAACCAGAACAAGAAAAGATTAAGCTTTAAGAACATTTTGAATCCTCCTGTGCTTCTGAGAACCTCTTAAGTCTTTTTTTCATTTTGGTGAATGAGAAAATTTTATTCAGACAAAAGGCGAACAATACAGATCAACCCAAACAACCAAGCAGCTATACTTCAGACCCAAATTAAAGAAGAAAAATAAAGTAGCAACAAAAGAAACCCACAGCTTTAACTCCCACCCCAACAAACAGCAAATACATCCTAAAACAGGGGAAATTCAATCTCCAAAGGCAACACAAAACTTTATTTTGGATGGAACTCTTAGTTTTTTTCTTGTGCAGCAACATTCTGCATCTATTTTGCATAACACAACCATTAAATTTCTCAATCTTAAATCTCTATGATCTAGCAAAAAATTAAATGAGAAATAATTTCCAGTTGTTTGAACCAAATTTTACATGGAGTACTCAAAACAGAGTATGAAGTAACGAAAAATAATTCTATGGATTTTCTAAAAGAAAATTGAATCTAATCACATAAACAAGGAAAATATGCTCAAATGTAAATTTCTGCTAAAGAAATTCAAATGCGATTGTCCGTAATTGAAGTTGAAAGATAGAAAATCGGAATTCTGATGATGATTACCAGAAGAAGCGAGTCCTGCTCAGTGATTTCAGCTTCCTTCACTTTCTGTGCTACAACCTGAGGAAAACGATTACGTTACAGTGAGATTCTAAAGCGAATGATCAATTAGAAATCGAAATAGGGAAATCGATGATGACCTCAGTTTTTTGAGAAATGTAAAACGAAAATCATGGGGAAATCGATGAAAAAGTGTGGGAAAACCAAAAAAACAAAAAAAATCAAAGACAAAATTAGGGTTTGTGATTCGTACCTAATCGGTGAAGAGTCACAAAACCGAGATTGTACCTAATCGGAGCTGTGCGATTACGTACCTAATCGATGATCGTCGAGCTCTATGAGATCTCCATAATCATCGAGCTCTGTGATTTCTATGCTTTCTCAGTTTTTCAGGTTTTCAGCTAAAGAGTGTAAGAGCTCTGTGTTTGTTGGTTACGTTTGGGCTATATTTTTAAGTTTTGTTGGGCTTTTTTCCAGGGATGAAAATTTTGTTGTGGGCTTTTTTCAAGGGGTGAAAATTTTGAAATATTTTTTCAAGGGTTGTGGGCTGAAAAAATTGGTGTGTTTTTTTTTTTCACATTTATTTCAAGGGTGTTTTAAGTTATTTCAAGGGACCAAACAACTTTTGAAATAAAATTGAGTAATATAGCCTGACACATTTGTATTTATAGATTGTATCGACAGATTTTAGTAAACCCTCGATAAAAGAGGGTTGAAATAACTAAAGTTTGTTGTAGTGTCTCCACTATAAGGTCGTTTTCGAGGCTTTTCCATGCAGAGAGATGGCCTTTTGAAATAGGATGATAGTCTTACGTTTGCATGCTGCTTTGCATATAGGTGAATCACAGTTGACATAGCAAACTTTAGCTTTCGGGTCTTTTGGTGTTGATGTGGGGCATTCCGCAGGGCAAGTTATCTTTTTGAGAAAGCACTTGCTCTTTCGGCTGTAGCAGATCTTGGTTTCTTTATAGGAGCCATAGTTACCATAGGCTGTAGCACCAGACACAGAGAGTAACAGGATGATCAATAAGCCACACCTGTTAATCATCTCCATGACTCTCCTCTTCAAATTAAGGCACACGAATGTATTGATGGTTTTAGCACGAGTGACCCTCTCCTATCGATCTCCTCCTTTTATACAGTAATTGTAACTCTACGTGTGCGCACGTTACACCTTCATGGTGTACATGTATGTGATATCAGGGAAATGGCATTTTGCCCGGTAAAAGCGCCACAGATTGCTTTATTTTGTTGCTTCTGTGTTCTTTGTTTATGTTTCTTGTAATATAAAAGATTGGTACTTAAATAAGTCAAAGGGAATGATAAAAAGATCTATTAATACTTAAAACTTAAAAGTGGTTGTAGGTCAGAAGATCGTCAAAATTTTATTTTCAATTGTTAGTGTTTATTGGTTGACTTTGATAGGCAAGACGTCTTCTCATCTTTTTCCAAACAAGGAGGGAAGTACTTATCTTGATACAGATCAGTACGTGGTTAGTGTAATGTAACCCAAAATGATCTGAACGTGTCAAACAGTTCTCTTAGATTTATTTATTTTTTGATAAATGATGCTCATAGCAAGGGATGTAGGTGCTAATTAAGTAGTGAAATTTCATTATTATCTATTTGATTTTATGTTAAATATAAATCAAGCTCCAGTATAAAATTAAACAAGATTACATATTTTAGTTTGGTTCATTTACTTGTTTAATTAACTTAATTAACTTTTATATATATATATATATATATAGTAAAACTATGACTAAAATAATTATTATATTTAAATTATATTATTTAACTTAATTAGATAGATTATTTTCTATTATAATTTTTAAAGATTAGATTATCCAATCTTATATTGTTAAAAATTATATATAATTTTTACTATGAATAGGCTATTTATGGGGAAATTACAATTTACCACATTTAATAATATCTCATATTATACACTTTGCATCTTAAACTTTTTGAATCCACATGAATTTTGCTTAAGTGGCACCAAGTCAAAAGGCTCAAATGCCCCTCTTCCAACCCCAACAACAAACCTCTCTTTCCAAACTCTTCCACCATTTTAGGCCACACACACTGTTGCACAGCCACCACTCTTTAGGCATGAGATGCACTACCAAAATCCAAATCACAAACACAAATTCATAGGAATACAAAATCACAAACACAAATTAGGATCAATAGATTCAAGGTCCACAAACACAAATCCCCAATTTCTTATCAACACAATCAAATTGACGATGCTAGTTTTGAATTACAACTGAAACAAAACCCACATCGAACCTAGCCATTGTCACCACCACCATTCATGACCCAACCACTATTGTTTACCACCCTCTATCTCTGCCAATCTGTGTGGATTGGTTCATGTGAGAGACCCAAAACACCAAATCACAAGTAAGAGGGAAGGATTGAAATTGAGGATTTGTGTAACGTCTTTTGAGTTTTGACTTGGAAGTGGAGCATTTGGGTCTTTTGATTTGGTGCCACTTAATAAGCAAGAGTCATGTGGGAATCACATGATTGAGCTTTCCATCCAACATAATAGCAAACTTGATGTTAGGGTTCAAAGTATAAAAAAGAGTCATAGTTTAGGCTACAAAATTTGCATACACAAAGTTTAGGGTGAAAATTGTAATTTGAAGTATAGTTTAAGGTGGTAGTGAAATTTCTCTGCTATTTATATTATCAATAAATTGTGATATATGAACTCGTTTACAAACTGTTGGATATTTTTATAAAAATATCCTATTTAGTTTAATACTCATTTATGTGAGTTGAGGAAATCAATTATCCCTTAATGTCAAATATGTTGATTGCTAAATTTTGAAATTCAAGTATAATTTAAAATTTGAATAGCAATTGTCAATGGTTTTTAATTAGAAATTTTTTGAACATTAACGTGATATTAATACCATCATTGCCAGCATATTTGGTTTTATTACAAATATAAATTTTCCATTCTAAACGTTTTATATTTAAATGTTCTTATTTGAATATGATATGGTAACGTCATATATGGAAGGTTTTCAACCCTTAAATGTACAGCTATTGCTGAATTATTTTATGTTATAATAAGTTGCCATATATACACAAGTGTTTATTATTTGGTTTAATGGAAAGTGGTCAAAAAAAGTTAGCAATTTTTCTAATATTTATTTTGAAGCTTTCTAAAAGGAATTGTAATAAAGTTCAGCCACGTTAATTATGGGCTATTGATTTGTTTTCAATAGCATTATGACACCATTATTTTATTCTCAATGTATATAGATTTGACAAAAGACTTTTGATGTCCGGTTTTAATATTATAAATATATATATATATATATATATATATGGAAAGAAATAAAAGTTTGTGTATCACATTATTTTTGAATTACAAAGCTACAGACTTTCAAAAACAATTTTTATTATTGTTCTAAACACTTACCATCTACTACTTCTTACTATTCACAAAAATATTTTATCTTTTACTAAATTTTCTGGAAAAAGAAAGTACTATAGAGAGCTTATATCCTACAAGCAGTATAGGCTCACAAGGATAATGTAAGGTTGAATTTAATCAACCATTTTGTTGGCTTTATTCCGTTTCAAATTTGCTTGTAATTCAGTATTTAGAAATCCTATATTTAGGTGGGAATCTTGTAAGGGTAGTGTGTGAGAGAGTGTGAAGAAAAGCTCAAGAGTGTGCACTCAAGCAGGGCCTCACGACTGGATCTCGCGACTGGCGAGCCGCCAAAGGAGGCACACGTGTGAAGCATGCAGGGGAGCTGAAGAGTCACGCCAACAGGAGCACTACAGGACAAAACTTCTAGTCTGGCCAGGCCGTTAGCTCACAACTCAAACTCGCGACTCATTCCAGTTGCGAGCACGAGTCGCCAGACAGCTCTGTTTGTTACAAACCTGACTTTTTGCATTCCAAACACACACCAGTATAAATACCTTTATACTCACGTATTCTAGAGAGCTTCCAGAGAGAATTTTGAGAGAGAAACCCTAGAGAAAAACAAGATTGACTCATCCACAATCTTCATCCTTTGATTCTCCAAATTCCTCTACTCTCACCCTCTCCATTGTTACATCTTTGAGAGGTACATTAGCTAAAACCTTTTCTCACTATACCCATATCTGTGAGGAGGCTTTTTGGTGCTTGGGAAGCAGTTAGGAATGGACCAATTGATATTGGTTGATGCAATGGGCTAATTGCGGGATCCGGTAAGCTAGAGAAGACAAAGGTTCGGCGTAACCTCATTGGAGCAAGAAGCTTGGAGGGCTTAGGTGCACTAGGTAGATTAGGCTTGGAGGGTCTTCTGCTATTCATGTATCTCAACTTTATTCTCTAGTGGATTATTGACCGCTTGGAGGGTGGCGGAGAGGTTTTACGCCGAGGACTTCAGTTTCCTCTTCGATAACACATCGCTGTGTTGTCTTTGTGTTTGCATCTCTCTTCCCTTAATCTTTGTCATTTAATTACTGCTGTGATTGTGATTATTTTTGGTTTAGATTGTTTTATCAATTCTGTATTAGCTTATTTTCATATTCCGCACATACATTGTTTGATAATAAGTTTGAATTGGTAATTTGTAAATTGGGAGTCTAAACGTTCATAGGTGTTTTACACACTATTTGAACATTCAATTGGTATCAGAGCGGGTACACTTGTATTGGTTTAATTACCTAAGTGTGATCCTTGACCCCTTGTGTGTTTTGCCATGGATAGTGCTTTGTATACTTCTATGCATGTTTTGGATGTTGATGAATGTAACATGCCACGTGTTTGTGAAAATACCTCTATGAGTGATAATCCTCATGATTGTGATGCTATGTTACATGAATCTTTGGGTGTTGTTAATATTCCTAACATCAAACTCTTTAAGAAAAATGCTAAGAAGTTTCAAAAGAATTGAGCAAATTATTTTGTGAAAATGATGATTTGATTGCTAAGCTCAATGAATCCAACAAATTGGTTGAGAAATATAAGAAACTTGCTGAAAATTCTCTTGAAAAGCTGAAAGAGTTTGAATGTTCGAATATGGACTTGGATGCTAAACTTGTTTTGTCTAACAAACTTGTTGATGAGCTAAAATGTGAAAATGAATCTCTTAAGATGCATGCCAAGTGTTTGATTGATGAACCTTTTGCTAAAAAGGATGAAAATATTTGTTGCAATCATGTTGTGGTACCTAATTTTATGCCTATTGTGTGTTCTACCTCAAAGGACAAATCGGTGTACATTCCTCCATATAAAAGAAATCAAAAGGTAGAGAGAAAGACTGTTAAGTCAAAGCCTCCGTTTAGGTCTCAACCTAAAGTTTTGAATGGATCTAAGTTTGTTCCAACTTATCACCATTGTGATATGATTGGTCATATAAGGCCTCAATGTTTTAAGTTGAAGAGAGAACAAAACCATATTATTAGATCCCTTCCCAAAAAGCCTAGTGGACCTAAACACATTGTTTGTCACCATTGTGGTGCTTTTGGTCATCTAAGACCTCATTGCTCTAAGTTTCATGCTCTTAAAAGAATCAAAAGAAAAGAGAAACTTGAGCTTCATGGAAGTTGTGTTAAAAAGGGTAAACCGGATTTGAGTGAAAATAGCATGTTGTTAAAGAAAGTGTTTAATGCTCTTAACTCCTTGTCTATGTGCATCTCCGATTCTTATTCTTCCAACTCTCGTCTCACTTCTCATGAGACACTCACTCCAAACAATCATTCCGTTTGGATGAGAAAGGGTTCTTATGATTGAGCTTTTGCTCTTTTGGTCCTTGATCTAATTCTTTCGATCTTTGTAGGACCCTTCATGCATTAGGTGCTTCATTGTCATGCATTTGTGCATTTGTGCATTTGTGCATCTTGCATTTCTTTATATGCATTGTTTTGTTTTGATCTTACTTTTATGTTTTAGTTTTGTGTGAGTAAAAATCCAAAACCACATAAAAAGTGAAAAATTCAAAAAGTTTGGTCGTATATGTTTGAGCACATATCACATGTGAGTTTAGCCTTGTACCTTCGTACTAATGGCGTAGTGCATTTACGAGCTTAGCTTGTTATGCATGCACATCTAGGAAAAATATTGAAATCTATGTGGGAAAAATATTGAAATCTATGTGTGATTGTTGTAAATCGATCTTCAAGTTTGTCATGAATGATTGGTCAATAGTCTTGATGGTTTTGATACTTACGTAGACTTGTGCCTATATATCTTCCCACACTTTTTATTGTTTTTGCTTAAAGAGCTCAACAAATGTAAATCTCAAAATGATAAGAGATAATGAGCTGCAAAAGCCGTCGCACATACTAGTATTTGACTAGGAAAAAGGAAAAGCGACTTGTATTGAAAATGTATGATGCCCAAAAGCCAAAGCCTTGTTCATCAAATTGAAATTTCAAAAATTTCAGGCATCAATCTCAAAATGAGATGTATTGATTCAAAATGATCAAATGTTATGAATTGTAAAGAAGCCAAATGAAAAGCTTCAAAGATATGTAATCATTTTCTTGTGGGAGGTCATATATATTCATTTCTATAATTGAGATAGATCACTTGAATTAGTACTAGTTGTGTATGACTTGATTGAATTGATCATTGAATCTTCATTCTAGACTAAGGACTATTCCACACTTGATACACACACACAACACACATGCCTAATGTTCAATGAATGCTTTATTCATTTGTTCGATTGTACTTGTTTAAATGTGATATGTGTGTGCTCAATTGTATATATGGATCAATCCAAAAAGATTTTTGATCATTTTATATGTTTTTGAAAGTGATTTTTATCACTCTTTGTGTTCATGTTTAGTGCTTACTTTGTTTTTCAATGTTTAAACATGTTCTGTATTGAAAAACAAGTGTCAAAATTTTTGGCTACTCGTTCTGGCTACTCTTGCGAGTAGCGAGTTTGGCTACTCATTTTGGCGACTCGCCCAGTCGCGAGACCTAGTCGCGAGTTTACACAGAATGGTTTCGCGACTCATTCGCGACTTATCTCGCGACTCGCCAGTCGCGAAACGCCTAGAAACAGCTTTTTAAAGAGCTTTTCGTGGGAAACCTGTTTTAAACCTCTCCCATCCTCTCTTAAACCCCTCTTTCATTATTTTTATATCAAAACCCAATCAATTTAAATGGTTTTTCATTCCATTAACATCTCTAAGGTAATTCTAAACTCTTTTCTTTGTTTTTGATCCTTAGATTATGTTTTGGAGAGTTTTGTGCTCTTGGTTGGGATTTTCATCATAGGGGTTGGGAAAACTTGATGTTTGTCAATTTTTTTTGCATGGGATTAGTTTCTTTTGATGATTTGCTTTGGATGTTGGCCCCTTGTGGCAAAAAGAACATGTATTAAGGGTGGATTTCATGATGTTCATGCATTGTTTTATATTGTTGTTTATAGTGTGCACGCTAGGTGTTTGATAAAATGCCTCTTAGGCATTTTCTCACTTGTTTGGACTCCGATGAGTACCAAACTTTGGGGATTCTCATGTTTCCTTATAAGGAACATGTTTGGTTCTTTGGTTGTGTGTTTAATACACCTTGCCCCACATGTGCATTTTCCATGCATTGGTCATGCATTGCACATAGCCACCTCTTGCACGCACCTTTGCTGCCCTTGTCATGCATTAGTCTATACCTTGTTTCTTCATCTTAGCATGTCATGTTTACCTTATGCTTTGTAGCATTTTGTTTTGTCTTAGGTTTGAGCTTCATTTTCTCATTCATCTCGCACCCCTCATGCATCGTTATCATTGTTCGTACCTTCATCTCTTGCCCTCATTTCTCCTTGACCCTTTGTCTATTCGTGACAAAAAGAGGGAGAGTATACTCTAGAGAGTATACCGGAAAGTTTTTGTCATTTCTATATGACTCTTGTGCACATTTGTAGAGGGAGAGATATTCTATAGGGGAGATGCATATACCAAGGGGGAGAAGACATTGAGTTATTAAGAAAACTTTGTTTTGCTTGTTTTTCTTTATGTTTTTTTTCTTGTTTGCTTTATGGTGCTTTGAGTTATATTTAGTATCTATGCTTTGTTGTTCTCATTGCACCGTGTTTGTATGTTGGACATGCATACATCCTTATGATATTGTGCTTCATTGAATGCATGTTCAGATGATCATTTGCTTTGATATGTGATCATTGTAGTCATTTCTTTATGACTGTTTTGGTGTATGGTCAAGTTGCTCACATGTTTCACATCATGTTTACTTGATCGCAATTTACTTGTTACATTATACTTGTCTTTTTATTACTTGCTTTACCTTGAGGGTCTAATGTGTTTTGTGCAAGTGTTTCAGGTTACAGGTATATATGTTCCAAGTTCATCACAGCTCCTATGATTCATGATAGGGGGAGAAAGAGAGAAAGAGATTTGTGTTATATTAATTATGTTTTTGCTTTGCACATAGTTCATGATTATGCTTAGCTATTTAAAGTATTTTTTATTTGTACCCATGCTTTGTAGCCTAGTACTTGTTGTTAAATGTTATGCATTTCTTTAAGTACATCACTCTTGTGCCCTTATTGGATTTTATATCCTTGATGCAATTACTTTGAGTTTTTGTATCAGTTGAGTGTTAGACATGCAAATGATACTTTGCATTGAGCTTATTAACTTGCATGTCCGGATGTTCATTTCTTGAGTGAATGATCATTGTGGTCACTATTTATAATGATTTTTTGTTTTTGGTCAAGCCATGCTTTATTGCTTCATTCCTTTTTACTTGATCGCATTGTGCTTGCTCCATATGCATTTCAAGTTTTCTGCATACAATAATCATATTGTGTTGTTGTTTTCAGGAAATACTTGTACGTATGGTTCAAGAGCTACACAGATTCTAGAGTTTGGTGTGAGTGAGTTTTGTTCAACTGTTCCCAACTCACATGTTAAGTTTAAAGTTTGTTTTAGAGTTTTGTCACAGAATAGCCAAAGAGGGAGATTGTAAGGTTGAATTTAATCAACCATTTTGTTGGCTTTATTCCGTGCCAAATTTGCTTGTAATTCAGCATTTTGAAACCTTGTATTTAGGTGGGAATCTTGTAAGGGTAGTGTGTGAGAGAGTGTGAAAAAAAGGTCAAGAGTGTGCACTCAAGCAGGACCTCGCGACTAGATCTCGCGATTGGCGAGTCGCCAAAGGAGGCACACGTGTGAAGCATGCAGGGGAGCTGAAGAGTCACGCCAGCTGGAGCACTACAGGACAAAACTTCCAGTCTGGCTAGGCCGTTAGCTCGTGACTCAAACTCACGACTCATTCCAGTCGCGAGCTTGAGTCACCAGACAGCTCTGTTTGTTACAAACCTGACCTTTCACATTCCAAACACACACCAGTAAAAATACCCTTGTACCCATGTATTGTAGAGAGCTTCCAGAGAGAATTTTGAGAGAGAAACCCTAGAGAAAAACAATATTGACTCATCCACAATTTTCATCCTTTGATTCTTCAAATTCCTCTACTCTCACATTCTCCATTGTTACATCCTTGAGAGGTACATTAGCCAAAACCTTTTCTCACCATACCCATATCTGTGAGGAGGCTTTTTGGTGCTTGGGAAGCAGTTAGGAAGGGATCAATTGATATTAGTTGATGCAATGGGCTAATTGCGGGATCCGATAAGCTAGAGAAGACAAAGGTTCGGTGTAACCTCGTTGGAGCAAGAAGCTTGAAGGGTTTAGGTGCACTGAGTAGATTAGGCTTGGAGGGTCTTTTGCTGTTCATGTATCCCAACTTTATTCTCTAGTGGATTATTGACCTCTTGGAGGGCGGCGGAGAGATTTTACGACGAGGACTTTAGTTTCCTCTTCGATAACACGTCGCTGTGTTGTCATTGTGTTTGCATCTCTCTTCCCTTAATCTTTGTCATTTAATTACTGTTGTGATTAAGGGTGTTCATCAAACCACATAAACCGCACAAACCGCAAAAATCGCACCAAAACCGTCCACAAAATGGCATAAATGCACCGCACCGCACCGCAAGTAATAGTGTACCGCACCGCATGGTGCAGTGCAGTTTGCGGTTTTATAATTAAAAAACCGCAAAACCGCACCGCACTGCACCCTCTCTATATATTAATATATTTATTTATTTTTAATATTAAATATATTATTAATAGTTTAGTAACCCTAATTTAAAAAAAAAAAAAAAATAGTTTGATAACCCTAGCAAGTGTTGACTAGAAAAGCCAACCAAAAAAAAAAAAAAAAAACTAGCTCAATAATTTAAAACATGGCCAAGAAAAAAGGAAAAATTAGTTTTGGGCTGGGTAGAAAAAGCCCAAAATTTGAAAAATATACCAACTTCAAACAACATCTTATACATAGCACCACATATGTGACCGCAAAAATGAGGTGCGGTGCGGTTATGGTTTTGACTAAACTCTAAACCGCACCACACCGCACCGCACCACACATGTGACCGCAAAAATAAGGTGCGGTGCAGTTATGGTTTTAGTTAAACCGCACTGCAAAGTGCAGTGCTAAAAATGGCCCAAAACCACACCGCACCGCACCACGAACACCCCTAGCTGTGGTTGTGATTATTTTTGGTTTAGATTGTTTTATCAATTCTGTATTAGCTTATTTTCATATTCCGCACATACATTGTTTGATAATAAGCTTGAATTGATAATTTGTAAATTGGGGGTCTAAACGTTCATAGGTGCTTTACACATTATTTGAACATTCAGATAATCAGCAAAGATAGTTGGGCTGTTGTATCCTGGAGACAATTTGCAGAAATTATTTGTCTAATTACATGGGATATACCGTAAACGGCTCGATTCGTCTCAAGACAGTGACTTGGTCCACGCCTCATCTCCGCTACCTCTTGGTAAACTCATAATGTGTAATTTTCAAGGAAAAGTCAAGTAATATCACTCATTTATTTCCAACACAAACTAACACGAATCCATTCCAAGTTTATACCATCAATAAAAACTTTTGGCTTTCTTTCTCTGAAATTTCTTGTCCAAAAAAATTTCTTAAGGTGAATTAACAATCTCCAATAACTTACCACTTGACAATTTAAATGATAATCCACATTTTTTTTTTAAGATGATTGTTTAAGTAATGTAAATACAGCACATAATTATTAAATAAGGAATGTGATCAATTATTAAATAAGGCATGTGACCAAACACGCATGATGTTCATTTGAATTGCTATATTTGAAGTAAACTGAATAATCTTTCTTCTAAATTAATTTGGTGGAAAACTATGTTCTAATTGATAAATTGCTACTAAGTAAATTGAAGCAATCATGTTCTCACTACAAAAAACGCGGCTATAGAATTAATCTATAGCGATGTTTTTTTAAAATGTGGCTATAGCTAACCTATAGCTGCGTTTTCAAAACGCAGCTATAGGTTAATTCTATAGCCGCGTTCAAAAAATGCATCTATAGGTCCAGCCGAATAATTTTTTTTAATGGGGGACCCATAGTTGCGTTTTTAAAAAACGCGGCTATAGCTAACCTATAGCTGCGTTTGTAAAACGTGGCTATAAGTCCAGTCAAATAAAATTTTTTTAAGGATGACCTATAGCCGCGTTTTAAAAAAAAAAAACGCAGCTATAGGTCCGAAATGCAGAGTACCTAATCGAGAATAGCAAGTGCACCTGTGTTGCAGTATAGAAAAAGGGCCAAAATGCAGGCTTTCTTCGCAATACAAAAACCCCCAGGAATTTCTAGCTCTTGGCGTAAGCACTCAAATCTATCCAAGAGTCACTCGCACTTCTTCAAGTTCTCTGTATGGCAGTCAATTGGCTCTATTCAGTTGATGTTTAATAGATAAGCTTGACTGCTTTGAGTTCAAGGAATCAGTTGAGTGTTAGATTCACTGAAATGGATTTCTCTCATTGCTTTCCTTTAGCTATGAAGTGAACCATATGCATGATTTTTCTCTACATCCAATGCAAGAAGATTGTATATATTTGCACAAGGCAGTCTCTTGATAACTGACCATACAAAAATAAGATTGAAGCCAACTTTACTTTTCCTTTCTCTTCTTAAATAACTTTTGGGCATTTTTTTAAATAAAAAATTTGATAGTTACACCAATAGAGGAGGGAGGATTTAAACCAGGACATTTTCGTTGGAATTACAAGAATGTGCCAATTGAGTTACAAGCCTCTTCATCTTTTTGGCCATTGAGAAATGAAGCAATTTATTTTGTGATATTTAGTGTTTTGTTGGGGGGGAGGGGGGGGGGGGCGCGGAGGTGTCTAAAAAGAAAAACTATTATTAGGGGATTATGGCACATTGCATTAGATAAGGGAACAAGAAAGCATGAGAGCCATTTTATAGGACAACGCTTTTGATCATGACAAAAAGAAAAGAACTTTAAAGCTCATCACGCATAGGTCTATCTAAAGGAACATCCACCCTATGAACTGCATTGTCATTTATGCCATTTGCGACAGCCCCCCATCTTCAATCTTGGCTTGTCCCACCATACCAATTTTTATGGCAGCAGTAACCTTTTGCTGCAATTTTAGTATCCCAAATCGCTTTGAGACAACATAAAGAACAACACAAGAGAACAAGAAAAACCCAACTGCAAGTATCACCCTGTTCAGAGAAAGATTCAGTATGGACTTGTGCAAATGAAGATAATTAGTCATCAGAGAAAAATACAGTTTCTTCTTTACCTATCAAGGACATCTTGACGTTGCATTGTAGAGAGTAGGTTTCGGGTTCGCATCAACAACGAGCGATGCCCTTTGTATTCACTTTCAGCCTTCTTTAATACTCCGGTTGATTCCTCTACAGATCCAACCAAACAAACATAGAACAAAGTCATGTCCCAAGTTCTTGCAAACGGTTTATGTTCTTTTCTTTCTTGTTTTTGAC
>JARYZH020001322.1:0-32310 GCA_030021035.2 Notholithocarpus densiflorus
AGTGGCACTAGAATTGGTTACAGAATTTGAAACATTCGATGACCAAAGAATCTCTGCCTGTCCATTTAGTACCACAAGATTGCCATCCTCAGATATAGTAAGAACCCCAGAAGAATCCTTGAGAGGTTTCTCTCTATTAGCTACCCAGATGACAGTGAATACAGAAATGTTATTATACCAGATTCCGAGGTAGCGATTGGTAGAATTTTCAGGGTTGAAGAATCCTAGTTTGAAAACATTCCCATTGGAAATTATGTATTCAGTGTCGTTGATGGATTGAGAAGATCTAATGGTGTCTATGGCAGCGGCAAAGTTTAAACAGAAGCAACAAAGGACAGACAAGAAGTTTGTCTTGCTAAGAAGTCCCATAACTTTTTCTGACCTGCTTGTGTGTGAGAATGTAGAACAGGTTGCCACGTTCATCTAGCATGTTACAATTTTAATTCATAGTTTTCTATGATGTACGTCAACTCAAGATGTTCAAAAGTCTTACATTCTAAAAAATGCGTTTAAGTCATTTAAATCAAATTATCAAAATGGGTTCATTCCCTAGTAGTCAAGATTCTTCTTGAAAAAGAAAAATACAAGGGCGTAGCCAGAAAATTTCGCTTTGGGGGGGCCGAATTGTAGTATTGATACATTAATCATAGTTCATATTGAATACAAAATTATTAACTTTGATATATTGTTATATTCTTAAATATTAATGAACATACAAAAATTATATAGTTTATTATAGACAAATACAAAAAAAAAAAAAAAAAAAAATCCAATAAAAGAATAGTTCACATCAAAATTATGCCCAACAATCTTTAATGGAATAAAGATAGCAATACAAAAATGTGAAAAAAAATATCTTAAATACCCTTATGCATATCAACACACACATAGTGGCAGAAAAAAATGGATTAATAATTTTGGATGAGATAGGAGTTTTTGTGTTGAGAAGAAAGAAAATGGGGTAATGAGCTGGCACTAGTAGCTACAACAAAGCTCCGTAGGTACCTAAAGATGAAAAAAAAATTGAATTAATTATAAATCTTTTGGACAATGGAGAAGATCAACTATTAGTCATTATCTTTTGGACTAACTATAAATCTTAGGAATAATTGGGGTGGACAGGTAATAAAATTTTGAACAATTGAGGAGGCCAACTAAAAATCAATTGGACTAACTAGAAATCTTAAAAATAATTGGGGGGGCCAGTTCTAATTTTTTGGGAGGGCTATATCCTATTACTAGTATAGTTGTAGGAGAAATTTTTTTTTTTTTGGGGGGGGGGGGGGGGGGGGTTGTGTGGCTCCCCAAGGAGCAATGTAGCTCCGCCCAATGCATGTGTAAAACAAGACAGGTTGAAATTGAATACAAAAGACTGGTTGAATCCAGAGACAGAGACAGGGAGAGGTGCTGAGAACGTGAAAGTTGAAACAAGAGAGCAAGAGAAACAAAATTTTGGAAAAACACGTTTAGACCCAATCTAGGCTTAAACCGGATAGTCATGATTCCATTACAGTAATAATCACGTATAATCAACAAAGCAAGTAACTCACCGACATGCAAATACAAAGTTTTTAGACCAAGAACCTTATATAACTTAACTGATACATCCGAAAATTAAAGATTCAAATTATTCTTCCCTATTGTTGTAACTACTGCATTGGAAAAATAAAAAGTCTTATGTTTCAAATTGAATTAACATAAAATTTAGCAATTCAAAATAACAATCACACACAAGAACACAAAATTTACATAAAAAACCCTTCCTCTTTGAAGGGAAAAACCATGGGACAAACTTCGAATAATTTCATTATTATCAAATCAATTACAATAATTCTTGTATATACCTCATGGCTAAAGAAAAAAAATTTCTCTTATTTTTCTTTGCTCTCACACACACAAATTATATTTCTTTAAAGCGGCAATCCTTTTTTCTCTATTCTTCAATATGTGGCACCTTGTTTCTTTTTCTTATATAGCACACAAAACCTAGTGAACCTTATTTATATAAAATTCTGCCGCCTCACACTCCAGGAACATATGGATTCCTAAATCAACTTATATAAAAAACTTCTCATAGAAATAGTATTCTATTAGTGTCCAACAAGCTCATTATATGGGCTATTATAAAATTGTGGGCTGGATTTAATTGGTGCCGTGCACCTAACACATTGGAAAAATAAAAAGTCTTATGGTTCAAATTGAATTAATATAAATGGTCAAAGTTTTCAAAATTAGCTCATATATCCATGTGTTCAACGACCACAAAATTTTCTTGAATATGAATATTGCATCATAAAGAGAGCATACTAAAATCATATTAACTAAAAGTGAAAATAATATGTCACCTATCAATCAACATCATTTCACTCAATTTGGTTGAGATGATAGAAAAGCTACTGTTAGAGAATTAAAAATGATCGAATGATAGAAAAGATTTATGTTTTCTATCGTAGGTGTTTTGTAAGACTTAAAGGTGATGGAAAATCGAAAGGATAAAAATCCATTGGAGCTAGTGTCTTATTTGTCCCTTTTGGTCCCACTTCAAGCCACATACTAAAGCCCAATTGGAATGACTCAAAAGGCTAGTCCAATTAGATAATCAGTTATATATAATGAGAGAAACATACAGAATTTTGTAATGTATGAAAATGGTGTGTATGTGAGTGTAAGCCACTCTCTTATTCTCCCTTGAACTCATACATATAAACTGATTGAGAGACCACACTTCTTGGGTATAAGTGGAAGCGAAGATTAAAAGTGTTCCTAGGTACTTCTAATTTTTGGTTTTGAATTTCATCGCACCAAAGTATGCTCTCTTGTTCTTAAATTCTGAAATTTACATAGTACATGTTATCAATTGCGAATGAAGAAGATCCATTAATTTTTCGCTACGTATATTTTGTATGCGATACAAACTATGTTTTTCCTACAACATCTTCCATCTAGACAGTTAAATTAGGCAAAGTAATTGCCTTTCTAGCAAGAGAGTGAATTACTACGTTCCTTTGATGGCAAATGTTAGATAAATTAATACAAGAAAAACGAGAAGCTATATAAGTCTCACATCCTGAATAATGTGACCATGCAAAGCTAAAGATAGATCATGCTTAATGAGGTCTTTAAAAACAATCTCCGAATCACCCTTGAACATTGCTTGACTAATGCCCACCTCTAAAGCAAACTCCACCGCCCTTTTTGCTGCCAAAAAGCTTCAACCTGGGCATGGGCGGTTCTAGGTACAGTTCAAGGGGTTCAAATAAACAACCTGAGCCGGGCCCAAAAAAAAAAATTATATATAATTTTTTAATTTTTTTTATTTGATTCTCCTAAAATAAATTTTGAACCCCCTAGACCTAAATTTTTTTTAAGCCCAATTGAAATGAATTTGAA
The DNA here is from genome assembly GCA_030021035.2 of Notholithocarpus densiflorus. Lineage (NCBI taxonomy): Eukaryota > Viridiplantae > Streptophyta > Magnoliopsida > Fagales > Fagaceae > Notholithocarpus > Notholithocarpus densiflorus. The sequence continues at coordinate 3,391 of JARYZH020001322.1, forward strand.
TATGATCATATTGACAATATCTTGGTCTTTTTAAACACACACACACACACACAAAAACCCAAGAACAAACCAATTTGATCTAAAATATGGGGGAAAAAATAGTAAGCCTAACAACAAAAGCATAAATTTGTTCATCTTAAATCTAAAAAAAATCATTTATATAGATCTTAACAAATTTAAAATAAACTAATACATAAAAGTTTATTGTATTTAGATCTCACTTGGAGTTCACTTAACAACAATAATTCATATGTTTATTGTATTTAAAAACAATAAATGATTTCCAAAATTTAATCTTAGCAACAATAATTAGTATCTTCATCGTATTAATAAACAATATGCAATGAACTTATAGTTTCAATATTTTAATATTCTACCATAAGTATTTGGTAAGAGTACTAATGGAAAAGCATAACGATAGAAATTAAATTATTTTTACTATGCACTTATTGTAGTTTGAAACAATGGGGGTAATGAGAAAAAATAAAAGGTTGAAAAAATTTAAAATTTATTTTTAACAAATTTTAGTCCAATTAATATTTTATATTCAATCAAATTAATTAGGCACACAAATGTGAGGGGCTTGAAAAAATAAACCACCATGTACCCTTCGGGCGATGGTTACTCCACAAATATAAGTGCTTGTGAGGTGTAGAGGGCAAGGGTCTAGGTTCAAGTCTCTAGGAGGAAGTTTCACACATGTATACACTTAGATTAAGCTATAATAGAGTTTCTATCTTGTATTAAAAAAAGAAAATAAATATTATAAAAAAAAAACCATATTTAAGGGTTTATAAAAATTCAATACACACCGGAACATTGTATATATATAAAAAATAAATAAATAAAAAATTCAATACAATTTTACATCATACAAATTTATTTATAGTTAACTCTAATCTTCCAATCACCTTTCTTTTCTTTTTTCTTTTTTGTTATTAAGCTCATATGAAAGTTTTTTCAATCAATCACTTCAGTTATTTCAAACCAACAAATAGTTTAATCTAAATAACTCAACACCAAAATGTATAACATTCAAGTTAGCAGATAATACCTTAAATATTTGAGAATAGATGACTAAATCAAATGGGTAGGTTGTTGTTGTTTTTTTTTAGTTAGGGTACAAGTTGATAGGGTCCGATTAACGAACGCTCTTAGGAAAATTAATAATAAACAATTTTAGGAAAATTTTGACATTACTTTTATGAGAAATATAAAAAATTATCAAAAAAATTAACTATTTTCTTTTTCTTTTTCCATAATTTTTTCTAAAAATATGTCATAAACCAACGCCTTTAGGACATACATTAACTTTCCCCAAAAATCAATTTTTTCTTTTGCATAAAAAGTTTCTAAAAACACTTCCTAAATTAATATTCTTAGGAAATCCGATAACTTTTTCCAAGTTGATATATGGTATGCAACTATTATAACATCCTAACATTTCCAAAAGAGACAATAATGTTGGAAAACTTGAAGGCAAGTGGAAGCATATTAACATGGGAGAAGCCAACTAATTATTTTAGGTTTCTAGTGTTTTTAATCTTTTAAGTATTTTGGTAATGCAATTATTACAACAAGTGAAGAAGGGGAAATTTGAACCCTAATCTAAGATTTTTGTCACCAATGTCCCACATTGATATTAAATTAGTTGAGTTTATGTTGTGTGTTAAGTCTCTCATAACGCATATACTATGTTCAATTCATTGGGGTTTTATAAACAACTACAATGAATCTCAATTGTGATCTTTTGAGATATAACGCTAGTGTTTTTTATTGGATTATTACAAATGATATGAAAGCCAACTTGGTAAGCTTCTATAGGCTCAGCAACACCTACAACATGGACCCAAGGTTTTCAGACCCGGACTGTTCATTGAACCGTAAAAGGGAGAGGTTCAAGGTTTTTGAGGTCGAACTGAGGTCGAACCAGGGTCGAACCGTGATGACGTCATAATTAATTTAATAATTATTTTAAATATATATAAAAATATTAAATTAGTAAAAAATAGAAAAATTAACTAAAATAGTCCAATTAAAACTATAAATCCATATTTTAACTATGTCTAATATATCCATCTATAGCCCAAATATGAAATATCTATCCAATAATAATAATAACCATTTTTTTATAAAAAGAAAATTAAAAGCATCAGGTTGTCTTTCCAAGTTCCACTTTCCAATGCTCACGTGACCAGCTGTCTAGCTCACATTCACAAACCTAAAAAAGCACTAGAAACAAAAGTGAATGAAATTAAAGGAAGAGATAAAAAAGCAATACAAACAAAAGCAGATGAAGAAAGAATTGTGATGTTATATCCACAATATTTTTCGCAATATTTTTACAAGAATCACACCAAAATCTTATATGGAAAGTTGTTACTAGTTTTAATTTGAACCCACCACTGAAATTATTTTTTTACTCACCAATATTAGCTAATAACAATCTATTACTTAAAATTTATTGTGAAAATATTGTGGTAGTATTTCTTAATTGCCATTTCTTAATATTAAATACCACACGTTTGAATCAAAAAAAAAAAAAAAAACCACACGATTACATAAAAAAAAAAAAAAAAAACTAAGGGATAAAGACCACCACACATTTTCATACATACCCAATTTATTACTCAACTCTCAACCTCACATATACTTCACAGTTATCACTTATCACATTCACATATTCAGTTCACATCCTTCTCAAAAAAAACATATTCAGTTCACATCAGAGAAAAGAGAAGAGAGAGAGAGGAGAATCTGAAGCGCCGGTGGAGATCGTGGTGCACAGATCGAAGGCCAGCGGAGATCGAGGTCGCCGAAAGGACAAGGCTGGTGGAGATCGACGTTCACCAGCACTACCTCGTCCGTTGCCCCACCGCCGTTCGTTCTCCTCCCTACCACCAGACTGGGTCAGATCGGCTTTTTTTTTTTTTTTTTTTTCATATTTGCTTGTTCTGATTTAACTTTATTGTAAGAATTGGATTTTGATTTGTGTTTTGTGTTTGGATTATTTGAGACGTTTTTTGAGAGTGAAGCAAAGTCAGATCGGTTTGTTCTTCCCAGCAGTTGTGTTTCTTTTTCTTTTGTTTTTCTATGTTTTTTTTTTAGGTTCTGATTCAAAGGGAACCGTGAGAAGCGGTCTAATCACAGTTCTCAGAACCGTGCGGTTGAACCGCGGTTCGAACAGTTCTTTGCTTTTTTGGCATAGATCGGTTCTTAAGCTTAAAGAACCGTAATTGTGAGAGGTTCACGGTTTTCCCGGTCGGACCGTACGGTCCGGTCCGGGTTTCAAAACCTTGCATGGACCTTGATAAGGGTGTCAGAAATTCTTGCACAGATCATAAGTGTTCTACTCATATTTTTATCTTAACTCTTTTTTTTTTTTTTTTTTTCTTTTATGTTTGAAGAGAATTGTGCCTCAAAATAAAATCTGTTTTGGTTTGTTATTCCTTTCCTTATTTTTTTTTTTTTTTTTTTTTGGGTTCATTCTAGAAGCAGCAATTTTAAAGAGGCATAAAGGAAAGTGAAACAGAACCAAAACATGGCTGTGAACAGTGGAGATAATGTTGCAATTGATATTGAAGGATTGGTATCTTCGATAAAAGATGTGTCAATGTCGCCCAAATGTTGCATCTTCAATACCCCCATCATACTTCGCAGGTTAAATGAAAAAGCTTATGCCCCGGATGCATTTTCTATTGGGCCTTTCCATCATGGTGATCTAAAGTTGACTGCCACAGAAAATTTAAAATTAAGTACTTGCAAGGCCTTATTTTTAACAAGTTTTTTACCTATAAGTAAAACATATCATGAATTGAGCAATAATTAAGAAACCCACTTCATATAAAACAAATGCAAAATGAAAATGGACAGCCCAAACAAGAGAAATTCAATAATTCATAGCCTCTAAAGATAAACATGCCTTCCAGCTTCAACCAAACTAATAAGTTTAACAATCACGTATCAATAAATATCATAGACTTAAGATGCTTAATTAAGCCTTCTAAATATTCCCAAATTGTGCATATCCAGAAGCTAACCCCTAAGGGCAATGAGCTATACAGGCACATACTCTTTATTTATTTATTTTTTTTTAGTAAACAATAATACTTATTAGAACAAACATGAAAATAATAATAGTGTTTTAAATTGAGTTTATAATACATACATAACCAGAGTACAATTACAAAGGTACAAAAGGGCCTAACCTTTGTAGTTGTAGACTGGGGTTATAAACAGCGGACACTAGACACACACAACCAATGTGGGACAAACATCCCTTTTTTTTTTTTTTTTTTTTTTTTTGAGTAAACAGTAATACTTATTAGAACAAACATGAAAATAATAGTAGTGTTTTAAACCGGGTTTATAATACATTACATAATCAGAGTACAACTACAAAAAGGGTCTAACCTTTGTAGTTGTAGACTGGGGGTTATAAACAGTGGACACTAGACACACACAATTAATGTGGGACAAACATCCCTATTCTTTTCATGTTTAAAACACTATTATTATTTTCATGTTTGTTCTAATAAGTATTACTGTATACTCAAAAAAAAGAAAAAAGAAAAAAGAATAGGGATGTTTGTCCCACATTGGTTATGTGTGTCTAATGTCCGCTGTTTATAACCCCAGTCTACAACTACAAAGGTTAGGCCCTTTTGTAGTTGTACTTTGGTTATGTAATGTATTATAAACCCAGTTTAAAACACTATTATTATTTTCATGTTTTTTCTAATAAGTATTACCGTTTACTCAAAAAAATATATAGGCACATACTTTGATACACGTAATACATACATATACAAACATATTTATACAAGAACCCAAAATTGAAACCATCAATCTGATCACAAAATTAAAAGCGGAATTAAAGTTGAAACTTATAGAAAACTAAAGGCAATAAATCAGCTATGAAACAAAAATTGATCCTAGTAACAATCAAATTTGAAAAACGAAGGAAGGCGATTTGGAAGGTCTTGAACCAGAGACCCTCCACTCCTCATTCCCCAATTCAACGTTTTCTTGCAAAATCATATTTCATTTCATTTCATTTCATATCCACTGAAATTCAAATCCCAAAAAACAGAAATGAGAATCCAATAAAAAGAAAAAAAAAAAAAAGGAAAATGGGAATGGGAATATAAACCTGTCTATTCCAACGGTTTTGATTCGAAGAAGAATGAGTGCGATGACTGCTACACCTATCGTCGTCTTCCTCGTTGTTATCTTGCTCCCCGGTCACCACCTGTGCATTTTAGCAACAGTCAGTGGCAGTAGAGTAATTAAAAAAGAAATAAAATTTTAGCAACAATTTTGTTGCTAATTTGCGCCCAAGTGGATCTGGACTGCTCGTCCCGGTCCTGTGGGCCAGGTTGTTCGTTGTTATTGTCATTGTTGTTGTTGTTGTCGTGGCCGAGTGCCACGTCGATCAAGCCTTTGATCAGACCCTCCATTTTTAACGTTCAACGAAGAGAGAAATAGGAATTGAGTGAGTGAGAGAGAGTGAGTGAGTGTTTGTTTGTGTCCGATTGGAATGGTTGAGATGATAGAAAAGCTACTGTTAGAGAATTAAAAATGATGGAATGATAGAAAAGATTTATGTTTTCTATCGTAAGTATTTTGTAAGACTTAAACGTGATGGAAAATCGAAAGGATAAAATTTTTATTATTATTATGCACTTATTGTAGATTGCAATAATGGGATAATGAGAATAATTTTTTTAATTTCGTTGCTCAAGTCATTTTCTCCTCAATTTGGAAGGAACAAAAATGATTTTTCCAGGTCAAAATCTTCACCTATCCTATTTTCTTTCCTCTCCCTTTTCACCCCAACCTAATTGTAGAAAATCATCTCCTCTCCCCTTTTAATCCTTTTTCATCCCCTTTTCACCTTATCCAAACACAGCATTCAAGATTGTGGAACTTAAAACTGGTCTACAACAATGAATTCCAATTCTCTCTGCCTTCGTTTGACAACCCATAAATTTGATAGGGGTGTTTACTCCTTTCACAAATCACAAGTATGACCCAAAAAGAAAAAACAAGAAAAATTTGTGATTGTAATATTCATAGGTCCTATTCTACTCGGCTACTCGTACGTCCCTTTGTGTCTTTCCCTTTTGCCTTCTGTCGTCCAAACAATTGGCTAGATTCATCTGGACGGTGAATCTTTAACCCTTTTATTTTTTATTCTTTTTAAAAAATTGTATTTCTAAATTTAAATTCACATATATCTGTAAATAATACCATTTTTATCAAGCAAAAACACTATTTTGGTCCCTACATTTTTGGAGCAGTCAATTTGGTCTCCGTTATTTTTAACTTGCAACCAATTTAGTCCCTACCGTTAACTACTAACGGAATGTGGCAAACGGTGTGCACGGTTGGCACACATGTGGCGGATAAAATAATAATAAAAAAATTTAATTGCTATTAAAAATGCCATGTCATAATTTTTTTTTAAAATCACATAAAAAAAGGTTGAATTTAAAAAATATATATATATATCCTAGTTGTTCTTGGACTTTCTTGGCAACCAAACACATAAATCAAACCTCAAAAAATAACCGGAGAAGAACAAGTCAATTTTGACCCACTACATCATTCACCAAATCAATAACCCATAACACAATTCATACCAAACTCACAGGAGCCCATCGGAAGTCACACACTAGAAACTTGTTTCAACCAAGGTGATATATTTGATTTCAAGCAAAAACTCAATCTATGACCTGGACAAGAGGAAGCTACATGCAAATGAAAATTGATGTGGTTGTGTTGGGGACCGTGGAAGGTTTGAGTGCTTAGTATTTGATGATAGTTGTCCTGAGTGTGCAGGTTGCAACCTGTTTACCATGGCCCTTCGGTAAAAACCTAGTCTACACCTGCGCCATCACAAGTCCACCAAAAGATCTCCACCTCACACATCGCCAATCCAACTGCGATGCCAAGCTCACTGATCTGATCTAGTACGATCTTATTTTAGGTTATATTTTTATGGTTGTATTACGGTGGTTGGGTCCATAGTAGAGTTGATTTTGATTTGGAGCTATTGTAGGATCTTTTAGTTTGTGATGGGTGATTGTTTAGTTTGATTTTTATGTTTTAAGTTGTGTTTGGTCACTAAGAAACTACAAGAAAAGCTAGGAATTTTTTTTAATTCATCCTTTCAAAGTTTTTATTTTATTTGTCTGACATGGATTTATTTTTTATTTTTGTAGCCACATCAATCAATCAATATCAATATCATATACTATATAATAAAAGTTGGGCTTAGAAGCCGTAATTGCGTCAAATAGCTTCACCAAATTGCAGAATTTTTTTAAATTTTTTAGATTTTTCAATAAATTCATTCACTTAAGTTTTTAGTTAAAAACAAAAAGTTTTTGATCTGTATCAACTTCTTTGGATAAAGTAACTGTAAGTGTTCTAATAAACTTCTTCTTCTTCTTCTTTTTTATTTTATAAAGTAACAATTTTACTAGCTTACGTTAGTAATATATATATATATATATATATATTTTTTTTTTTTTGGGGGATAAACATTTATCCTACATAACCTATTTCCTAATAATAAAGTAACAAATTTAAAAGTATTATTTTTTCTTCTCAAAATTTTTTTTTCTTTTGGAATAAATAACAAAAAAATAGCTAATATTTATTAACTTGAACGTAAACTAAAAAAAAAAAAAAAAAAAAAATCTAATAACAATATAATAACATTAACTATTTTTTTGGAATAAAGTAAAAAAAAAAAAACTAATATGTAATTAATTAACATAAACTTCTTAATTGCAAAGAATAAGAAAATTAAATACAAAAATATGTTAATTCAAGAACCCGGTTTCAAATTATTGGGGGGACATCCTACAGCCATATGTGTACATCGTTTTCATCTTTAGCAAATTTAGTTGGTTCGTTTGCTGCCTCAAGAACATGAGTTCAAATCCTATTACAAATATAAATATATATATATATATATATATATTTATATTAAAGCTATGCAATTTTTCACATAAAGAAAAAAAGAGACTGAAAGATTAAACTTGCTTAATTACCCAAGAAGATCAGCCAAATAAAAAGTAACGTGAATGAAGCATCAAAAAGAAAGAAATATAAATAAAAAAAGTAACTTAAATGAAGCATCGAAAAGAAAGAAATATAAATCAACACATAAACTTGGATGGAAGAAATTGAAAACAGCCGTTATGGAGAAGAAATTGAGAGAATGAACTCTAATATATGTGCAATGTTAACAAAAATAGTGAAGGAAAAAACAAAAGATAACAATAACTAAGTTTTTGTATTTATCTAAAAAATTGATAGAGATGTATAGAAAAAAGTTGATAAGAATAATTATAATTTTGTGTCTATCATGAGGTGTTTTTTTTTTTTTTTTTTTTTTTTTTTTTTTTTTTTTTAATTAAATGTTTTTTTAGAAGAAATTAAACGTTGAAGACTTTGGATTGTAATATTAAGAATAATAAAATGATTAAATGAAGAATTTGGGTTGTATTTATTATTAGTATTATTATTTAATGGAGTATTATTATTTAATTAAACTTGGATGGATTATTTGGTTTAGTTAAAAAATATTTGCTAGATAGATACTGCTCCTATCTCACCGTCCTTTGCTTCTCATTCACAGCTTTTATTGCACTGTTTTTTACTCATCCAATAATTCACTACAAACAACGGACACAAAAGAGATTAGATGAAGAATTTAGTTGTAAGCAAATTAAATTTTTTATCAACTTAAAAATTATAGGAGAATAAAATAAATTTTTTTAGATTTAAAAATATATATATATTTATATAATTTTTCTTCTCTTATAATTTTTAAGTTGATAAAAACTATAATTTTATTACAATCCAAATTCTATATATCAAAATTTTTTCCCTTTTTTCATGTGTATATATACAGTTCATTTTTTATGGGATAGCTTTGTAACTATCCTAAAGGACCTAAACTACATTAAAAGAAACCCCTAAAAAAGACTACATTAAAAAAAAATTTAAAATTAAACGTACAATATAAGAGGGAAGAGGGAAGGCATAAGTTCAAGTTTAAGTTAAATTCTATCAACTAAAAAATTGCAGTAATTTTTTTAGACAGAAACATCACAACCTATTTTTTTTCCCTCTTTTCATGTGTATATATATAGTTCATTTTTTATGGGATGGCTTTGTAACTATCCTAAAGTACTTAAACTACATTAAAAGAAACCCCTAAAAAAAATTTAAATTAAACGTACAATATAAGAGGGAAGGCATAAGTTCAAGTTTAAGTTAAATTCTATCAACTAAAAAATTGCAGTAATTTTTTTAGATAGAAACATCACAAGCTAATTTTTTCCCTTTTTTCACGTGTGTATATATATAGTTTATTTTTTTATGGGATAGCTTTGTAACTATTCTAAAGGACCTAAACTACAATAAAAGAAACCCCTAAAAAAAACTACATCAAAAAATTTTAAAAAAATTAAATGTACAATATGAGAGGGAAGGCATAAGTTTGAGTTTAAGTTAAACTCTATCAACTAAAAAATTGTAGTAATTTTTTTAGATAGAAACAACACAACCTAATTGTTCTTACCGACTTTCTCAACAAAAAAAAAAAAAAAAAAAAACGAGTTATTCTTATCAACTTTTTCTATATTGTTTTATTAATTTTTTAGATAAATACAAAAGCTTAATCGTGGATATGAAATTTTTTTAGAGATAATGAAGTAACACTACTAGCACAAATATAATTTTATCAGGAAAAAAATGTAATTACATAAATAGTGTTTTATATGTAATAGGTTTTTCTTTATTCTTATCTTCTCCTTCTATAATATATCCTCTTCTTCTATAATATATCTTATTCTTAGTGGAATAAAACTCACACCAAATTGTGAATCTCTGAATTCCCAAGGAAATGTCTCTTCCTCTAGCTACACAGGTATGCATTTCTTTTCTTTTCCATTTTTTTTCTTCACAAAGTTGCATTCTAATTCATGAGTAAGGAGCAATAAATTTGATGATAATAATAAATAGAGCCTTTAGGTAAATCTATAAATGTTATTTTCTACGAGTGTATGTCTTTGGTACGTGTATGCATATATATTGCATCTTATATTGTTTATAGGACCTTTTGCTTTCTATACTTTGTGTTGTCTTACTCTTATTATGAGCTAGAAGCCTAGAACTTGCATTTTATGAATTTGGAAGGACAAGTTTTTAAACTCTTTTAAGAAAGGTAGATTCATGGGCTTGCTTTCTAAATCATGAGTTATTCTCTTTTGATAAATAATTCTCATATATAAATATATATATATATATATATATAAATACACACATGTTGTGGTGGTTACCTAATGATGTACAATATATTTCATTCAAGCACACTACATATATTATGTATTTGGATAATTAATTTAGAGTTTCAAGTTTCTCATTACTTAATTAGTAGAGTATTTCATAAATAAACCCCATTTTTTACGTTCAATTCTAATTAAAATAATTTTTTATTTTTTATAATCTATATTTAACATCAAAATATATTTTTTCATTTATATATGATTTTTTATTAGGACATTTAATTTACATATGATTTTTTTATTAAGCCGTGCATCACAAGGACATAATACTAGTCATATACTATATATAATAGCAGAAACATTTCCCTGCAATTAAGGAGGTACTGACAAATAGGATAACTACCTATCTAAAAATCAGACACGTTTCACTTAAAAAAAAGCGAAACATTACATTGTTTAACAAACTAAACACCGTTTAAAACCTGTCATTATAAATAACAAAAAAATAACCGGTTAAAATTGAAGGACACACGGAAATAGAAATAGAGAGGCGATGAAAGAGAGAGGGAGGCGACGAGGAAACGGGGAAAGAAGCAGAGAAAGAGAGATAGAAATAGAGGGAGGCGAAGAGGCCTGGGACACGGAGAGAGAAACAGAGAAGAGAAAGAGGCAGAACGGTAAAGACTACATCGATTGGGCATAAGAAATCAAAACACGATTACTGTCAGTTTTTCCGCCGCCATCCGTTCCCTCGCCAGACTCAAAACACTGAAACCGCAGGCACACACGGGAATTTAGATTGAGGAAGAGAAATCTAAGCGCCATTAACTCCGTCGATCAGGCCATTTACCTCCCATCATCAGATTGCCGAAACTGCCACCGGTTTTTTTTTTCCTTTCTTATATCTGGGTATTTAATATGACATAGTTTTTGGGTATTTTAGTTGGATAGGTATAGATTTAGATATTTGCTTTGATGTTTTGAGATTTTCTGTTACGGTTTGTAGATTTCAGATTTTGATGTTGTTTGTTTGGTTCTTTCCTTCTTGCCTTAACTCACTTTTTCTCTCTTGCTTTCCATCTCTGTTTCTTTCCCAAGAAAGTTGTGATTATATATGCTTTGTTATTTGTTATTTTTCTTTAAAGAGTATAACTCAAGGGATTATTTAGTTTGCGTAATTAGAAACAATGAGGTTTTTGATTAGTTGTTGAGAAAATGGAGGATTAAGTGAGGGAATGATGAGGGAAATTGGAATTTGTTTTTGGTTTAATTAGGGACTGATTGAATGAGCAAAGTTTGAGTTTTTGGTTTTGTTAGAAACTAAACAGTAAAAATGTGTGAAAGGTTATTAATTTGATGCTTCATTTGTTGCTGGAATTGTACTGGAAAAGATATAAATGTGAACAATATTAAGGCTTTTACTATTGTTCTTATTTTAAATTTTATGCTTGGTATTTGATGCAACTTTTTTTTTTTTTTAAATTCAAATACTTATCTTAGGAATGCTAATCTATCCCCCCCCCCCCCCCCCAAAAAAAAAGGAATGCTAATCTTAGCAATTAAAGAAAGTTTACATTTTTTCACACATATATATAAATTATAATCTTCTCTGTTGCCTATGACATTCACATCAAATGGTATTCCCTCACCCATCTATCATCCGCTTCACCTTGATAGAGCATCTCTTCTTTCTCCCACTATTTTTTCCCATAATTTAAATGGTTAATTTGACATGCTCTGTTTTTTTTTAATCTCTTTTTTCTGTTTTTTATTGTTGTGTTTGGTTTTGGAGGCAGAACTTCAAAGCATAAAAGTCCTAGAACCATCTGTAAACCAAAATCTACAATTTTTTTTTTTTTTTTTTTCATTTTACTTTCTACTTCTAATTTGTTTTGTGTTTTCTTCATTTCAGATATACCTTTTGATGGGATAGTAAAAAATTACAACTCATAGTCGTCCATATGGATCGTCCATGATCTTGAGCCAAGTATTTTTGTTGATCGTCTGAGCAATGGGATCGTCCATGTGCTTTGCCCATGGACGACTCACACAACGTCAGAGCATTAGCATCGTCCATGTACAAAGCACATGGACGACTCACACAACGTCTGAACAGTTGGGTCGTCCATGGGCAAAGCACATGGACGACTCACATAACACCATCAGAAAACCAGTCTTCCATGGACGAAGTCCATGGACGACCACATGACACTCAGAAACTCTCAAGTATAAATTCACTGGAGAGTATGGAAGATTCGAATCCCAAAACCTTGAAACAGTTACTCAACCCGAATTCATCGCCATGGATTCCTCTTAAGTACATAACTTCCATCAACGGTTGTAACTCCTATAGCCGTTGGGGAAGTTATGTCTGGACTCAAGAGAATTTCCTCAAATCTTGGGGAAGTTACCAAGCCAATAACCGCTCCAAGGTCCTCTATATAAAGGACCAGTCTGAATCAAAATGAGGCAAGTGTATTCTGAGATTTTCCTTCTAAAAGTTGAAACTCTTTTCTAGGAAGAAACTAACTTAGCCATCGGAGGGTGTTTGGCCGGTCTACACCGGTCCCCTTTGATTGTGTGTTCATCTTTGTAGGCCTTCGCAACCACCAGTAGCCCACCGAAGCCGAAGCATTCAGCCTACTGATTCCGTGCAGCATCACCTTTCTTTTTTGGTTTTCAGGAAATAGAAGTCTCTTCTCATGAAAGCTTGCAGCAAGTTGTCATCCTAGCATGGATTCTAATATGTACATCTCTTTTCTTTTTAAAATTTTCTTTTTGGACTTTGTTTGCTTAAGTAATCCAATTTATTGCTCTCTTAACACATTATTATAATATTAATATGCACTTGAATATTGTCCCAGCAACGTTGATCGAATATGGGCTCAAATTGATTTGGAATTACTAAATTGTAAGTGTAAAACCACATAAGCGATTCATTTTAACATACATACCTGTTTAGGACGTTTTATTGTTACATTTGAATTTTTCAGTGATTCATTAAGTGTTGTTTCTTTTACATGTGATGTTTTGTTGGCCCAACTTTAGCGCAAAACACCGACTCCTTCAAGAAGGTCACTCTTTTCCTCTCTCTCCGAAAAAATCGGATCATATATTTGTGAATCATTTTAATTTTTATTTAGTTTTACTAATTCGTTTATTTTCAAATTACTTTTAGTTCGAGCATTGTTGGTTTCAAAAGTCAATTTGGATTATAAGACTTTAATCTGCACCTAAGAATTTGTTAAATTGTTTGTTCATTTTTCAGATTTCAATTTGCCTCCAATAAGGTTCCCTTTCTTTCTTTCGGCATGTTTTCTTTTTCTTTTTTTCTTTTTTATTGTTGTGTTTGGCCGCAGAGAAAAGCGCAGATATTTTCGGTAGTATAATTTGAGTTTTTATTTTATTTTTTATTTTATTTGTAGGTGGTATTGACAACTTTCATTGTGATTTAATGGTTGGGTTCACACGAAAGCTTCTTCAAGAGCAACTTGGCCATTGTTGGTGGCAATGTACGGTTAGTGAGGACGGTTGTGACTTGTGAGGTGATTGGAGCAGCGGTATTCCATATTACCTTTCTGTCAATCTCAATTTCTTGCTTAAGGTAATAAAAGGTTTCCACCTTCTGTTGGGTGTGAAAGGAGTGTGGGTTGTTTTTTTATTTTTTGGTTTTGATGGGTTTTCCCAACTCTTTCATGTTAGAGTTTATTGCATTGATATTAGCAATGGTCATGAATTTTTTTGGGGGAAGGGTTTGTGTATAACATGACTGATAAAATTCTTCAATGAAGGAGTGGTACTGGAATATTAAAAAAAAATATATATATATATATATATATTAAAAAGGAATTGTAGCTGTAGTTTCCTTTATTTAAATTTTTTTTTTTGTTAGCCCACCAAGGAGGTTAAATTTAATCTCAAACCATTGATATTGAACCACTTTTATATTGTTATTTTGTTGTGAAAGTTTAATATGTAGAACAAGATGCTTTTTTTTTTGCAAGTTATCCCATTTAGTTATAAAATCTACTAAAATTTGAAACTATGTATATTTGGTATGGCTTTTGGAGCCTAGATATGTCTTCTCCAGCGATCACTTCAGCCCAGAGATGTTTGCCAAAGCTTTGTAGGAGTTTCTTTATGTTGTCTTGCTCTGAGTCTCTCACCCTCAGTTCGTCTTCTTCTCCCTTCAATTATAACCTTCTTAGATGCCTATTTATTTATTTATTTTAATAAAATATTGGTAAGCTATCTCAGTAAGTGCAAAAAAAATTACAGATTACATAGTCTCCTGTCATATAATTTGCAAAGACTATGATTGCAGACTACAATATGAGAAAGCATGGTTTGTTTGGCTGATACCAGAAAACAACATAGCAAAAGGCCATAATGTTTCTATGATTGAACACAATCTGATATTTCGGTTTTGGCCCTTTTTTTTTTCATTTTTTTATTGTAAGAGCCTATTGCATTTTCAATATAAAATTTTTTGTGTCAAGGATATTTAAAAAAGAAAAACTCGAACCCATTAGATTGAGAAGTCTGTTTGACTTACAAGCCTTTAACTTTTAGTTACTTTTTGAAGTATTTTTCTTTAATGTTTGGTTTTTCTTTATGCCTTTTAAGTTCTGGATTTTCTAAAAATAAATTAGTCTTGAAGGTGTTAGCAGTTAGCACTATTTGAAGAGTGAATTGCACTGGATCTAGGATCAACAAAGTTAACCAGTTTGTGCTGAAAACTTAGAATTGGGTATTGTTGAGAGTGATTTATCTAATGAGGAGAAAAAATAATCTATTCAAGTAGTAATTCTACACTAACAAATGCATTTAAGAAATGAGAACCGTGAGAACAAAAAAGAAAGCTTGATACTTTACAACTACTAAGTTTGGTCTAGAATATCAAATTTTAAGGCCTACTGTTATTGGCATCATAAAGCATGAAACAACTTGCTATATTCTATTTTCATTGAATACTTGGTATTATTTTGTTACAAGAGATGGTAGTTAAATAGTATTAATGTTATACGTTATAGCAATCTAACACTGATCATCTTGAATGCCATTTGATATTCTATTATGAATTAAATTGCCATAAAATGTTAGGATAAATCTATTAGCCAAAAAAAGAAAAAGAAAAAAGATAGATCATCTATCTTAGCATTTATCTATAGAGATTGTGTTTGTGTAATGTGTAATGAGCATTGACTTTACTGTGTGTTTGTTGAGTTTTCATCATCTTTACATGTTTGATAAAATATGTTTGGTCATGCATTTTATTATTGTCATGTTTTTTTTTTTTTTTCCTCCCAAATGAAAGGCTTTGGAGTGCAATTTGTTGAGTCTAAATTGCTGAATTATTTGATTGGTGGCACTTGATGTCATATGAGCTTGCTGTACTTTTTTGTAGAATATTTGTGTGGACCGCATAACATTAGATTGTATGGATTAGGGGTAGCTATTCGTGATAGTGCAAGCCAATGTATATGAGCAATGTGTGTAAAATTAGAAGTAGGGAATGACCATATTGAAGTGCAGGCTATAAGATTACTAAGTGTAGTGCTTTGTGAATTTGGGGCTTCAAGAAGTTGAAGTAGTGTGAAGTAAAAAAATTGATAGATTGCCCAGATCCTTAATGATAGTAGTGGGCTTGACTCTTCTATCAAGAATATATGTTTCTCTTATCATCTTCCTCGAAGCAGCATATGAAGCAAAGAACTATATTGATGTAATATATTGGCTAGAGGAGTCCCTTCCATGTATTATGAGTCTAATAGACAGTGATGTACCTGTTACTTAATGATAATATTATTAATAAAGTATACACTATAGTTTTATTCACATGCAAAAAAAAGGTGTCTCTATTAAGCAAATTCAAAATATTGTTATTTTTCCAACAATCTAGAAACATTTTTAGGCATGTATGACTAGAGATTCCAAACATGTAGATACCTTCATACAAATGTATTTTTAGTGTAGTTACTCCTTTGTTTGATATTCCGTGTGTACTTAGATACATTTTAGTAAAGATTGTTGTTTATAAAAAAAATAAATAAATAAAAAAGAAAAGAAAAAGAAATAGTCATTTTATCCATTTTAAAACCATAGTACCTTCAAGCAAAGTAAATATTTGAACAACTAACCATCCACCCCCTTCCATATTTTACCATCATATTAAGTATAATATATTAAGTTGATTGTTTTCTAATTCCTAAAATGATCCCGCGCATTGCGTGGGTTAAACACTAGTATATATAAAAGCAAAGACCTCATGTGAGAGTGCATGAGGTCCTGTCATGTGGCACTCTAATGTTGTATTTAGCATTTTTTATCTCTTTTCATTAAGCTTTTTTTACTGTTATCTAATAGATTATAGTAACTTATTTTTGCTATTATATAAATTTAGCATTTTTTACCTCTTTTTATTAATTTTTTTTTTTTTTTTTTGTTACCAAATAGATTATAGTAACTTCTTTTTACTATTATATAAAGAGTGTATGAGGTTCTGCCACATGGCACTCTAATGTTGCATTTAGCTTTTTTTACCTTCTTTCATTAAATTTTTTTTACTGTTACCCAATAGATTATAGTAACTTATTTTTACTATTATATAAATTTAGCATTTTTTACCTCTTTTTATTAAGTTTTTTTTTTTATTGTTACCCAATAGATCATAGTAACTTCTTTTTACTATTATATAAAATATGGGCTATTCTTAACAAATAGACCAAAAGTTATTCTCTACAAAATGGACTACCTTTTAAAAGTAGACCAAACCTTATAAAAAACTCAAGTTCAGTTATTACCTTACATATTATGACCCAAGTTTGACCCTTCCCATGTGTAAATCAAACCAAAAACTCTTACCCACTTACAAACTCTCTTCTTCCTCCCCCACGTATAAATGATACTTCTAGAAAATCTCATTTTCATGAAATCACATCTTCATTTTTCCCCAATTTCAATTCAATATGGTTTTTGTCTATTAATAATGTTCTATGCAAATTATGCAGACAATTTCTCTATCATCGACCAATGCAACAAAGATATATAAATCTTGAGATTTTTGAGGTTGCTAAAATAATTAGCAAGTGCATATTTCTAAAATTTATAATAACAAAAAAGTCTAATAAATAGTATATACTATCTCACAAAATGTCATTAACTTAATATTTTCTTTAAAAAAATTCAATGATAGGAATGGTCAAAAACACGATCCTATGCAAGAAATACCAAAAATACATGCAAAACAATTTTCATAGGAGGATTTATCTTTAAATAATATGAAGACAATAGTAAAGATAAAATGTATTGAATGAGATCCTACGAAATAGGTTTGTTAATCATTTCAAATTATACTCATCATTTACGTAAAAAAGAAAAAAAAAATACATCATATTATTTACATTAAAAAATAATACATATTAATTTCAAAGTTCATTGCAAGATGTGAACTGCTAGGGTATTGCAACAATAAGTAACATTAATACAACAATGAGTTGGTATTACATTTTGTGCATACTTTGTGAAAGGAATGTCAAATCACAAGCAAGATCATTTTGGTGTGCAAAATGTGAAACAAAAACAAATCTTTCTATCTCAAAGTTAGAGGCACTCACATTAACTACTATATATATATATATATGTAGGGTAACGAATTGGTGCACCCCAGTCCAAAGCACGCAAGACTCGGGCCCAATAAGTCCACTGCAATATGTATTTGTAGAGAGTGGGCTTAAGAATCAGATTTGAATGGTGAGGGCTTCGTTTTACTTATTCTTAAAAATAAACTAAAAAGCAGATTAGAAGGCCCAAAGCACACCGAAATAACTTGGAATAATTCTGTTTTATTTAGGTCCGAGGAGGAATCCTTTTATGTTGTTCACGTTCTAACTCTTCCTTTTCTTTTTGTTTTTCTCTCTCTTCTCTTTCAAAAAGACCGATCCTCCTCCAATGGAGGAGGAATGACATTATATAATCATATTCTAAGCATCCTATCCTTACACTTGTCATTCATCTAAGGTGCCCCTTGATACTTATCCCATCAGATCTTTTCTTTGGCCTCCCTGTGAGAGGTCATAGTCTTGGTAGCACTGTTCAGATGTCTTCTCCACATAAATGCGGCCAGAAAAGTAGTTGCAGGGTATTTAATGTGGTGGTAGCAGCTTTTCTTCAGATATTTTCGGGGATCTTTTCCTTCCCAGTAAGCTCACCAAGTTTGTTTCTGTCATTGGGGATTCCAGGAGGATTACTTCAGCCACTGGGATTCTTCCTTGAACCGAAAACTTTATATCCGAGGACTATACCCTCCTCGGACAGAATCGCCGGTCCTATGTGCGAATCTTTTGAAAGTAGAATGCTTTGATAGCTGCCACATTGCTCGGCCCATGAGACCTCCTCGGACCAAGCCCACGGCCCAAGATGCGTGACTCTTGGTTATTTGTCCCCACAATATATATATACAAATATTTATAATATATTTATCTTACTATAACTACTATATATATATATGTATATATACATTTGCAAACTACTTCAGATACAAGATTCAAATTTAAGTTTTAAATACAACTGACAAAACAAATTTTGTGATATTTGATCGAGATGCTGAGAAAATCCTAAATAAATCTACAAGAGATATTGCTGAAAAATAAACTGTGGTACAACTTATTTAAATTATTGTAAAACTATTGATATTGGAGAAGGAATCCCACGTGTCTTGAAAAAAAAAAAAACAATTAGGAAAAAAAAGGATTTTCCTACTTCATTTGAATGAATTCAATCTAAAGGATGGTTTTGAAAATTACATAGTTGCTAAGATTTTTGATGCACCTTCAAATGACAAAAAAGTTTGGAAGAAAAAAAAAATTATACACAATCCAATATGCTATATTAATTCTTTTTGCTGCATTATTCCAAAATTAACAAAAATAAAAAATAAAAATATTTACAAAAAACTGTCACATCATTGAAATTTAATATAAATGCAAATACCTACAAAAAATCTTAGCGACAAAGTCCAAATTTTGTAAGATCCAATCAAGAATAAGAATCTTCCGGTGCCAATTCATTAGTGATTAACACAAATGATGCAACAAAAGGAAAAAGTGATGAAAGCTTAAAAATTGAACCAATATGGACGGACTAAACTTCAAACATTGAAGATGGAGAAACTAATAATGATAACAAGTGTCACCATACCGCAATAACAAAGCATTGAAAAAGCAAAAAAAAAAAAAAAAAAGGATTTCGCAATGAAGCTTTTTATTACATCACATAATAAAAATTAATAATATAGAATGAATTAATATGCTTTTATCAACTTTTATTATACAATATTACTCCAAAGTTGTTTTAATTATTGCTCATTACTTGAACAAAATAATTATAATAGATATGTGTGTGCAATTTATAAATGTTACTTTTCTATGATGAACTCATTACTAACAAAGTTTTATAATAAATATGCTATAATATATGAATAATATTTTCCAAAAACAAATTTGCATACAACATTACAACATTATCCGTGCATCGCATAGGCTACTCACTAGTGTATGCCAATTGTGCACACCACTTGCAAGTGGAAAATATTATGGACCAAATTCATTGCTTCCAAATATTCTAGCCATTCCAAAATCCGATATTTTTGAATTAAGCTCTTGATCTAACAAAATGTTAGATGCCTTTAGAAATCTATGAATAATCTTTAGTCTAGAGTCCTTATGAAGGTAGAGCAACTCTCGACAAATTCCTTCAATAATGTTGAAACGTTTTCTCCAATTAAGGGGAAGCTGAACTATTCTGTCAAAATAAACTCAAATCACAAATAGATACCACCCTAAAAAAATCCACATAATATGTGTGTATGAAAATATAAATTTTAATTTTCTTATTCTAAAGTAAGTTATATACATATACACAAAATTATCAATATACACACCTAGGCACAAGATCTTCTTTACAAGAGAAACTTATAATCTTCTTAAACTCTAATAAGTATACAAACATTGTATAATTGGGTATACAATATACAAATATATAGAACCAAAAAAAGAAAAAAGAAAGAAAGAAACAAATATAGTATCTTCCATCAAAGTCATGCTCAACAATAATACTTCACTTAATAAAATTCATCAATTATTATTTTTATAGCAAAATTATTCATAATTTCCTTTTTAATATATAAATTGTTTGCAAAATTTCATTCATGTTTGACAAATCAAAATTATAATATTATAATTGAAGTCTTGATAAAATCTCAAGAATAGAAAATTTCAACCAAATTGCATATATTATCAATGTTGAATAATTTGGACGCATTAATAGGATTTGAAATTGAGCTAAAATTTAGGGGTTCCACACTTCCACTATTTATGCATAAAACTTACTACCTAATTATTTCATTCTATTGCAATTGTATATCAACTCTAAACTCTTTTTTTTTTTTTTTTTTGGGAAGGATTACTAGATTATTTGATCAATGCTTTCTTTTGGGGGAGCCAACTCCTATTTTTTTTTTTTTTCATATAATCTTTAAATATTTATTAAATATACCTATATTGTAAAAAAAAAAAAAAAAATTTGGAGCAGTGCTGGCTATAGCAATCACTCCAATAGTCACTGTAATTGTGACGATTACTCACAAATTTCTCTCTTCTTCTGTGTATAAGAAAAGTTTTAAACTAATTCAGTCAAAATTGAGTAAAGAAATTTAACATGAAAATATTGAAATCCTATTGCATATGTTGTAAGTAACCAGTTAACCAAACAAGTGGTCCAACTGCTAGATGATCAGAAGCATAAGATTATACAAAACTGTGACTTGAAAGTTAAAACAAATGTTCTTACTGAATTCAATTGACCTGACGAATATATATATCTGATCCACCAACGGAGAATTGTTGTAGGTCAATTAGTTTTCCACTCCATGACAGACAACCAATGCCAGTATAATATCCATAAGCTACACAAGAACAGTTCTCCAAACACTGCTTTCAACAATCTTCTTTATTCACATTTGACCACTCTGCAAAGTCTGGCACTTTGATCATCTCCAGTTTCAAAAACCCATATGGTTTTCCTTCTTTAATACTATTGTTCATTCTTTCACACTGCAATGGTGTCCTCCTGACATATCCATTAGTCCAATTTCCTCTATTCCATTCTTTAATAATCTTCGACTCAAACCCTCTCAAACAACTGCAGATTGGTGAACTCAGCGAATCACAGCTTCCAAATGCATCACATGTGCCATAAACATCACACTTGTCTTTTGGAGCTAACCACATAACCTCCCAATCCTCTTTCTCCTCATTCCAATATGTCTGCACTAGATTTCCTTGTGAATCCAAAATAGTTTTTGACATACGTAACACGTCCAAGTAAGTAGAAGTTTCAAAAATTATCCCTTGTTTGTGATGTAGAACAGATAGCACATGCATTCCTAGAACAGTAGGGGCGCAGGAAGTCACAACGCAAGATCAAAAGGGGGGTGCCAGTAGGGTCCATCGAGGTAACAATGTCGGAATTGCATGAAATTTGGCAGGTTGAAGGGAAACGGCGTTCTGATCCAGATTCATGATTGCCATGAACGTTGCCAAAATTTAGGCGAATTTCTTCATTAAGGCCCCGATAACAGTGTTTTTGCTATTTATAGTAATATTTGTTTTTCCTTAATAACTTTTAGTTTAAAAGTCAGAATAAGGTCCCGTCTGTTTTGGGACGACCCTTAAGGTCAGTATTTTATGATTCTGCATTTAACTCAATTTTGCCATTTTTGGTAAAATTCGGTATTTTTGTCACCTAATCGTGTAATTAGTGTGAATTAGGGTTTTAGACGTTTTCCTTAGTATTTATATGTTTTGTAGCCGTCAGAGGCAAATTAGACTATTATTAATAAACACAGACGTTTTGTCAAATTTTCTTCTGGTGGATTCTAGTTTTATTCTCCTCGTAGATTCAGGGAAACCCCTCGTAGATTCGAGGTTTACTCGGGGTCGAGTTCTTTTCAAGTGGGGGGGGGGGGGGACTGATGTAGAACAGACAGCACATGCCTTCCTAGAGCAGCAGGGGCACAGGAAGTCACAACGCAAGATCAAAGGGGGGTGCCAGTAGGGGCCATCGGGGTAACAGAGTCGGAATTGCATGAAATTTGGCATGTTGAAGGGAAACGGCGTTCTGATCCAAATTCATGACAGCCATGAACGTCGCCAAAATTTAGGTGAATTCCTTCATTAAGGCCCCGATAACAGTGTTTTTGCTATTTATAGTAATATTTGTTTTTCCTTAATAACTTTTAGTTTAAAAGTCAGAATAAGGTCCCGTCTGTTTTGGGACGACCCTTAAGTTCAGTAGTTTATGATTATGCATTTAACTCAATTTTGCCATTTTTGGTAAAATTCGGTATTTTTGTCACCTAATCGCGTAATTAGTGCGAATTAGGGTTTTAGATGTTTTCCTTAGTATTTATATGTTTTGTAGCCATTAGAGGCAGATTAGACTATTATCAATAAACACAGACGTTTTGTCAAATTTTCTTCTGGTGGATTCCAGTTTTATTCTCCTTGTGGATTTAGGGAAACCCCTCATGGATTCGAGGTTTACTACCAGGAACTAGCAGTTTAGTTTCTGTTCCATCAAGAGAGCATCATGTGTGCTTTCTTCAGGCTTCCGCGACATCAGTTTGTCATCAACCAATGTAAATCCAGAATGATATCCAGGATACAAGTTTGGTATTCTAATAAAGATCTGGCCAATCCATGGACTGCTCCGCCAATATAGGCGACCCTTATTCCAATTAACCAAATGGAATAAGGGGCTGATTAGTTGGTGGGACGTGCCATGGTGTCTATGAGGTGATTTTAATATAATCCGCTTTCCTTCAGAAAGATTAGGGGCTGCAAGTTATACTCAGGCTATGTATGGATTTTCTGATTTTATCTCTCCATGGGCTGATGGATATACCTATGGAAGGAGGTTTTTATACTTGGTCCAATACTTCCTCCGCTTCTAGATTAGATCGGTTTCTCTTTTCTCCACTCTTGGCAGATCACTTCACTCTATTTTCACAAAAAAAGTTGTCCAGAGTACTTTTAGACCACTACCCAATTCTGTTGGAGGGGGGGAGTCATTGTAGAGGTAGAACACCTTTTCGTTTTGAAAATATATGGTTGAGGGTGGAAAATTTTGTTGATAAAGTGAAAGCCTGGTGGGAATCCTATTTGTTCCAAGGAAATCCTAGTTTTATACTAGCTAAGAAATTGGCAGCTTTAAAGTTGGATCTAAAAAAAATGGAATGAAGCAGAATTTGGCAATGTCACTTTTAAGAAACAGTAGCTCTAGAACAAATTGAATGATTTGGATGTTAGAGAGGAGACTCATCCTTTAACAGCTAAGGAAAAGTTAGAACAAGTTAATCTCCGTACTGATATTGAAAAGCTCACCCTTTTTGAAGAGATTAGTTGGAGGCAGAAGTCTAGGGTGCTTCACTTGAGGGAGGGGGATGCAAATACCAAATTTTTTCATAGAATGGATAATTCCAATAGAAGAAATAACGGTATTGAGAGCCTTATGGTTGATGGAATCTTGTCTTCTGATCAAGGTATGATTGCTAATTGTATTACTCAATTCGTTAAGAATTTATACTCTGAGCAGCAAGTTGTTCGACCTTTCCCAGAAGTCTTGGTATTTCCAAGGATATCTGGTGATAATGCAGATTGGCTCGATAGACCCTTTGAGGAGGCAGAAATCTTTGATGTCATACAGAATTTTAATGGTGATAAATCACCTAGACCGGATGGGTTTCCAATGGCCTTCTACCAAGCTTGTTGGGGAATTCTCAAACCTAATCTTATGGTTGTATTTCATCATTTTTTTTGCTAAAGGTTAGTTTGAGAAAAGTTTGAATGCAACTTTAATCACTCTCATCCCTAAAAAAAATGCAGCAATTGAAGTCAAGGATTTTCAACCTATTAGTCTTGTTGGGGGGGGGGGGGGGGGGTTTATAAGATCATTGCTAAGGTCTTAGCCACTAGACTTTGCACGATTATGGAAGATATAATTACATCTTTGCAAAATGCTTTTGTGAGGAACAGGTAGATCCTTGACTCTGTGCTTATTGCTAATGAGTGCCTTGACAGTAGAGTGAAATCTGGTTTGCCAGGGCTACTTTGCAAATTGGATGTGGAGAAGGCTTTTGATCATGTAAACTGGGGATTTCTTGTGCAGTTACTAGAAAGGGGTGGGTTTTCTGCTAAATGGAGGGGGTTGATTTTCTTTTGTATATCTACAGCTCGCTTCTCTATTCTGATAAATGGCTCTCCTTGTGGGTTTTTTGAAAGTTCTAGGGGGTTGAGACAAGGTGACCCATTGTCCCCTTTGCTATTTGTTTTGGTTATGGAAGCCCTTGGGAGGATGTTGGATAAAGCTGTCCATAATGGTCATATGTCAGGCTTTGGTGTGGGTCGTTTAGAGGGAAGATCTTTGGCAGTGTCTCATCTCCTTTTTGCAGACGACACTTTAATTTTTTGTGATGCTGATCTGGATCAGGTTTTGTTTCTCCGTATGATCCTTATTTGGTTTGAGGCGGTTTCTGGTCTAAAGATAAATTTGGGCAAGTCAGAGTTGGTTCCTGTTGGTATGGTGCATAATTTTGACCTATTGTTGACTGTCCTTGGCTGTAAACAAGGTACTCTTCTTATGAAATATTTGGGTCTTCCCTTGGGTGCTAAATCCAAGGATAAGACAATATGGAATCCTATTCTGGAGAAGATAGAAAGAAGATTAGTAGGGAGGAAACGTTTGTACCTATCCAAGGGAGGTAGAGTTACTTTAATTAAAAGCACTCTATCTAATTTACCCACGTATTTTCTATCTTTATTTCCTATTCCAGCTGTTGTGGCTAACCGAATTGAGAAACTTCAGAGGAATTTCTTATGGGCTGGCATTGGTGATGAACCAAAACCTTGTTGTTTAGTAGATTATTGCCTGCAGAGAAGCTTCCAATGGATGGATCAGAAGGGCTTTTCCATGACGTCAGTTGTAGTCTCTGATCTTTCCTTAAATTAGTACCAAGTTTCATGCTTGGCAAGAAGGAATCAGATGGATGTTGAAAAATTTCCCATGCTACTAGTCTTGCAGTGTCAGCTTTCAACACAAGGTTTCCGTAATCCAGAAGAGTGGCACTTGAATTGGTTACAGAATTTGAAACATTCGATGTCTAAAGAATCTCTGCCTGTCCATTTAGTACCAGAAGATTGCTATCCTCAGATATAGTAAGAACCCTAGAAGAATCCTTGAGAGGTTTCTCTCTATTAGCTTCCCAGATGACAGTGAATACAGAAATGTTATTATACCAGATTCCGAGGTAGCGATTGGTAGAATTTTTGGGGCTGAAGAATCCTAGTTTGAAAACACTCCCATTGAAAATTATGTATTCAGAGTCGTTGATGGATTGAGATGATCTAATGGTGCCAATGGCGACAGTTAAGTTTAAACAGAAGCAGCAAAGGACAGGCAACAAGTTTGTCTTGCTAAGAAGTCCCATAACTTGTTCTGACCTTCTTGTGTGTGAGAATGTAGAATGTAGGAATGTTCACCTAACAAGTTATGATTTTAGTTCATAGTTTCTAGGATGGACTTCAACTCAAGACGTTCAAAAGTCTTACATTCCAGAAATGCATTTTAAGTCACCTAAGTCGAATTGTCAAAAATGGGTTTATACCCTAGTCTTCAACTCTTCAAGCTCCTTCTTTTGACAGAAGACATGTTGAAATTGAATACAAAAGACTGGTTGAATGTGAGAGAGAGAGAGAGATGTTGAGAACGTGAGAATTGAAATGAGAAAACTTTGGGAAAACGCGTTTAGACCCAGATGGTTATTTAATCAAGATACAATTTCAGCAATAATCATGGATAATCAAAATCAAAACAGAACTTGACCACCTATGTCCGACGAAGAAGCCCTTAACGACAATATTGTTATTACTTAAAAAAAAGAAAAAAAGAAGAAGACCACATTGTTATTGTATCATGTTATCATCGCATCCATGTGTTTATTGGATGGATTATGGCTTGCATATCATCTGTATCCTTTGAGGTGTTGGTAAATGGGGGTAAATCTGAACAATTCAGACCAAGTAGAGGTATTAGGCAAGGTGACCCTTTGTTCTCCTATCTTTTTATCATTGGGCAAGAAGTGCTATCTCGACTCCTAGAGCATGAATTCGAAGTAAGGAATATCAGTGGAGCAAAAGCAAGCATTGACGGACCAGCCATCACTCATGTCATGTACGCGGATGACATAATTTTATTTTCCAAAGCCACCAAGAAGGATACTATTGCTATCAGCAAGTGTCTTGACAAATATTGTCAATGGTCAGGTCAGAGTGTAAATAGAGGAAAATCTGGAGTCGTTTTCTCTAGAACCACTCAACCTCAAGCCCGTAGAATGGTGAAACAAATCCTTAATATGAAGGGCCTTAAACCTGATGCAGTCTACTTAGGTGCACCTCTCTTTCTATCTAGAGCTCCTACCAAAGATTTTAAATACCTTCAAGATAGAGTAGAGTCAAGGCTCATGGGCTGGAGAAGCAAATGTCTTTCATGGGCAGGACGAAGCACACTCATCAAGTCAGTTGCACAAGCCATGCCTACCTATGCCATGTCTTCTTTCAACATCCCCACCAAAATATGTGACAAGCTTGATGCTTTAGCAAGACGGTACGGTTCTGGTGGAAACCTAAGGCTCTGGATGGTAAGTTTTTTGCTTGGAAAGCTTGGGACAAGCTTTGTCAACCTAAGTGCAAGGGAGGCCTTGATTTTAAAAAAGTCAAGGATTGCAACAAAGCCCTCCTGGCAAAATTAGCTTCGATGGTAGCATCAAGGAGAGACAGTCTCTGCATGAGAATCCTAAGAGCAAAATATAAAGTCAATCATGATTGGCTACACAGAGATCCTCCTAAATACGCATCTCCAGTCTGGAAAGCCATTGAAGGTGCCAAAGAGATCATAGTAAAAGGAGCTTGTTATCTCATTGGTGATGGAGTCTCAATCAATATATGGAAGGATCCGTGGGTCCCCTGGATCCACAACTTTGTCCCCAAACCAAGGATAAATATTTATGCTCTCTCGCCTTTGACGGTTTCACAGCTTATTGATTGCGAATCTCGAAGTTGGAGAGCAAGCTTGGTAAAAGAATTGTTTGAGCCTACCTCAGTCCAACCTATCCTCTCACTCCCAATTCCCTTCAATTCGAGAGCTGACAAACTAATCTGGTTACCTAATTCCAAGGGAGCCTTTTCGGTTAAATCTGCCTATCGCACTTACACCGACCAAGCCAATAACAATAACCATCCCGAAGTCCCATGGGGAAAGCTGTGGAAGTTCAAGGCACCTGAGAGAATTAAAATGCTGTTATGGAGAGTAGGTGTTAATGCTCTGCCCACTAGAGAGAACCTGATGTCCAGAGTTACTGTCAGTGATCCAAGTTGTGTTCTCTGTGGCAGTGAGATTGAATCATGCTGCCATTTGTTTGTGACTTGTCCAGTAGCTCGAGCACTTTGGCATTCTACCTGCTGGGGTTTTAAAACACATGAAGCTAATCCCGCCACATGTGAGGACATCATCATGCTGGTTTTAAACCCGCCTAAGACAGCAAACCCCTCTGTAACTCAATGGTCAATTTCCCTTACCATGGCATTTGTGCTAGAAGAGATTTGGAGCCTGAGAAATCATAAATTGCATAATAGAGGTAATATCTATATTTTGAAGGCTAGCAGACAAACTCAAGCCAAATCTTTGGAGTTTCAATCCTTGATGGCAGCTGAGAACAGTAAACTAACAAGCTTATCCCAATTGTCATGGGAACCTCCCCCTCGAGGCTCGATCAAGATCAACATTGACGCAGCAGTCTCGGACTCAGTCACCGCCTTCGCTGTCGTAGCTAGAGACTCTGATGGTAAGCTTATGAAGGTTTGGGCTAAATTGCATGAAAAGTGCTCTCCTCTCCAAGCTGAAGCTGCTGCACTCTTATGGGCGGTTCAGATTGCTGCTAGCAAGCAATGGAGCTATGTCATTTTTGAGGGTGACTCTAAAGTTTGTTTTGAGCCCTTAATTTCTAGAGACCTCCCATCTGATTGGTCCATAAGTAACATCATTTGTAATATTATTAGTATCTCTAATTCTTGTCTTCGTTTTAGTTTTCGTTGGGTTAAGCGGGTATGCAACACTGTGGCTCATACAGCAGCAAAGCTTGCTATACGCTCCAACATGTCTTTTTATTTCAATAATGATAATCTGCCTGCAGATCTTGTCTCTGCTTGTGAGGGAGACTATCCTCTTGTTTCCCTTGTTTAATATTAATAGAAGATTATCAAAAAAAATGTTATCATCGCATCCACCATTTTACGATGCCAACCATGTTATCAATCATCATCATGTTAATGCATTCTCAGGTTATCATGTACATACACCCTAGGCCCCCATAGCTTTTTAGATTTTCCATTAGACTAGGTAAAAATGCTTAAGTGTTAGATGAAAATATGAATACTGAACCCAGTTTCTATCATTTTTTTTTGGATGGAGTGTGGCTGCCCCCAGTTTATAACTTTTTATA